>LZPO01109004.1:2708-19005 GCA_001675575.1 Neotoma lepida
AAAATGCTAATAGAAACATAACAATTTTTTATTTTTTAGATATTGATTCTAATACTTGTATAAATATAAATACTTGTATAAATTTTTCATAAAATATTTGGTGAGCAGAACTTTGTCCTTGGAGTCCAGCCTTCAGTGGGTTAGAAGAATCTTTAGGCCACTCTAGAGAAATGTTTTTTATCCTAGGTGATAAGAATGAAGGACACCAATAAACAGACAAAGTAAGCCAAGAGACCACTTCCAAAAATCACTGCAACATCTATTTCTCTAATTCTGATATACTGTGATAATTTTCTTGATATTCAAATTAGTTTCTAAAAATTTCTAAACTTTACGTGGAAAATAATTTACCTTTAGAGACAATAAATTAAATCTTTGTCAAGCTTGCAAATCAAAAGTACACAAATGAATTTATTTTTGCCTACTACCTTTTTACCTCTTACTTTGTTCTTATTAAAAAAAAAGAAAAATGTCCTGGAATGGAAAATTGTATTTTAGCCCAGCTGTTTAGAGAAAAAAAAAGAACATGTAATTTGTGGGTTAGAAGAATGGCGTTAATAATATGTTACTTCTGTACACACACACACACACACACACACACACTATACAATTACTAAAAAAACACAAGACATCCCTGAATCAATTGGTTGTCAAGGAGACCTCTCTAGGCATCCTGTTCATTTGATTAAGAAAAATACATCTACTGAAAAATCAGGAGAGCTGTAATTAGATCTTGCTTATAATAATATTACAGAACTTTCCCTTAGTATTATTTTCAGTACTACATGTGATATCTTAAGTATCTGTGGATGTCTAAAATTGTTTCATTTTGTATTTTATGAGAACAATAGTAATTTCTTGATAATCCTTGTTAAGATTTAAGTATTTACAACACAACTCCTTATGTACAGTTGATGCTCAGAAAATTATACCTCTCCTCCTTATCACATTATAGAATCACAAATATTTTTTATTTCCCTTTCTATTTTTATCTCTTTCATTTTTGATGCTATTTCACTACAAAAACATATTCATAAAACATAATGCCAAGGAAAGAGGTAATGGTTCCTGCTTTTTATGGAATCTGTCATTTTTACTAGTTATTGTGACAAGAATTTGTATTTGTTTCCTCAGTTGCTCTTCCCAGCACTAGAATGGGGTAGGTGCTATAATTCCTACTTCACAAATGGACAACATAGCTCAAAGGACTGATTTTTCTAAGACTAAACCATCATTAATGCAAAAGCCATATTTCAAACACCATTGTTTCTGAGCCTATACTCTGAGAATACTTATTCCTAATCTCATTGTAAATGATAAACAACTTTCACACAGTGTTCCAGGAAGTCTCTTTGAAATCACCAAGATAGTTTTGTGGTTTGACTGAGAAATATTTTCTGTGGGCTCATGTATCCAAATACTTGTCTCCTCCCTTGCTGGAGGAAGTCTATCACTTAGGGAAGGCTTTGAGAGTTTACAGCCTCACCCCAATTCCAGTTCACACGCTCTGCTTCCTGTGTGTGCAGAGAGGTGTGATCTCTCAGCTTCCTGCTACTGTCTTCATGCCTTCTGCTTGCTGCCATGCTGCCCTGCTGTGATAGGTTCTTATCTCTCTAGAATTGTAAACCAAAACAAAAGCTTTCATCTGTCAGCTGATTTTTATCATGGTAAGTTTATCTTAGTAGTAGGAAAGCAAACTAAAATAGATGACTACACACTTACAACATTCACTGTGGTCTATGGGGAATTAAGAAGTAAAGATCAAGTGATCGCCTACAGGAGATNTTGCATGTATTCTCTTTAAGAGTTCTTATAATTCACTGTATCCATCAGTATTATGTGAACCATGAAGAGATATGGAGTTTCAAGTAGAAAACAACTTACTGTTCCTATCTACCAGTCCAGATGCACAAATTTTACAGATAAAACAAAAAAATCCAGTGCTAAGGTACCTAACTGTGAATCCTGATTCTTTATTCATATTATTTATTAAAGAGGTCCTGGTTACAGAGTCTTGCAGCCTTTCAGTTGGAACCCATCATGATCATGTATAATAGTGGCCATATAATATGTAAAGGAAAAGAATTCCCCTTTATGCTCACTGAATAGAGCCTCGAAGGCTCCCTAGGGACTCATGCCTAAAAGACACCAATTTCAGCATAGTGGTATCTAGTAAATGGTTGAGGGGAAAGAAAGCTATCCATTCCCTGGGAGAGAGATATATGTAACTGAGTTCATGATTGACTCTATTCTGTAGCAGAATGCCTTAGTAGTAATACTAAGCCTGTAGGGCTTACTTTCATCACCTGTGTTAGTTAGGGTTTTTATTGCTGTGAAAAGACACCATGACCACAGCAACTTTTATAAATATTTTATANTGGTATGTATTTTTGTATATTGATAAAAATTTGAAGTTATTTTTGTTAGAACATACTCTATATGTTTCTACTCTTGCTTTAGATATTGTACCTATGACACTCATTTAACAATGTAATGTATATTTATAGTCCTGAAAAGTTATTATTACAAACTATTTAAGATAATAAAAAATATAGGTTAGTAGTCACCTATTACAATCAAACTTGAGTCATATTAGGTATGTTTTCAAGGTCAAATAGAGATACATTTTATATGGGCAGGTGGTCTTCAAACACTTCAGAGATCTATAAATATGACATTTAAGATGTTTTACTAATATAAGATTTTTTTATGACAATAAAACATGCTGCTCTTGGCAGCACCAATCTACTAAAGAGAAGATGATGGACATCAAAGAAGCTCCATATGAAGTTTTGCTTTCTTTGTGATAAAAGTTAGCCACTGGGTAAAAAAATTGCCTTTGCCTCAACTGCTAACAATGTGTTGTCCAGGTTAGACAAGCAAGACACAAAAGAAAGCAATTGCCAAACTTTGCTAGTACAAGGCAAGACAGTCGTTCAAAATTCCTGCTTCACAGAAAAGTCTGTCAGATGTCCTAGGCCTGTAGGCCAAGGATGGATGCCCCAACATTATAAGGATCCTCATCTCTGTCATTTCTTAATTTTGAAAGTTGTGTACTCTGTACTTCCTGGTTACTCAGATAATGTTATATGCTTCTCAGGTCTCTGATGGAATTAAAGACTAGATAGTTATAGTTTTCCTTGTCACTAAATTCAGGAAAAAACTCATAAAAGAGATGTAAAGCATGTAAGGTTGAGAGACATAAAAAGATATTTTTGGGTTGGTGAAACAAGTTAGGATAGAAAGTGAATTAGGTACAACACTTTAGACTCACCAAGATAGGATAGATAATAGAATATTTTCTCTGAATTTACCAAATAAAAATGGGCTGGACATTGTTAATATAATTCTTACACATACACACACACACACACACGCACACACATACACACACAATTGGTATGTAATTATTGTACTTACTGTATATAGTTTTGCTACATTAGAATTAAAACTTTCCCTTTTTGTTCAGATAAAAAGGGGGAAATGTTCTGTGATATTTTGATTGCACTGTGATAATAAAATTTGTTTTGAATCAGAGGGCAGAGCTAGCCACTAGCTGACCAAAATTAACCATAGAGGTTTTGGAGGACTGAGGAAGTAGTAAGGTGGGGCTTAAAGAGGAACTTGGCCCTTTGGATTGAGGAATAGAAGAGAGAGGAGGTAACTGGTGGCTTCTCCATTTCTCTGATCATTCACATTTTTATCCTGATATCTGGCTCCTGATTTTTTATTGATAAAGAATAATTAGATAAATGCTTCACCCATAAGCTTGTAACAATATTATAATGCAAAATGCATTTATTCTAACTTCAAAAGTCACCATAGACCCGGGCGGTGGTGGCGCACACCTTTAATCCCAGCACTTGGGAGGCAGAGGCAAGCTGATCTCTGTGAGTTCGAGGCCAGCCTGGGCTACTGAGTGAGTTCCAGGAAAGGCGCCAAAGCTACACAGAGAAACCTTGTCTCGAAAAACAAACAAACAAACAAACAAAAAAAAAATGTCACCACAGTCTATCAAAGTCTCAACAATGTTTAATAGTCCAAAGTTCAAAGTCTCTTCAGAGATTCATGCAATCTCTTAACTTCAATGCCCTATAAAATCAAAATCAAAAAACAGATCATACTTCCAGCATATAATGACACAAGATATACATTACCATTCCAAAATGCAGGGAAGGGANCATAGTGAGGAAATAAGGCACCAAAGTAAGACCAANGACAGCTGGGCAAACTCCGAACTCTGCATCCTCAATTCCTTTCAGCTTTGTTGACTGCAACACACTTCTGTTTCCACTCCCTGTTAGCAGCTTTTCTCAGCAGTTATCACAAAACTCTGATATCTCTAAATCTTGAGATCTCCAAGACAATTCAGGCTTCAACTTCACAGCTTTATGCAATGGCTTCTCTACTAGTGTCCCATTCAGGGACACCTCTGACAAATGCCTGGCCTCAGTGGCTTTATTCCATAACTCTTTTCTTCTATCCTTAACTCTAAAGCCAGAAACACGTGGCCAAAGCTGCCAAATTCTGCTGCTTGCTGGAGCTGGAACATGGCCCCTTGTTCAATTACACTTTCATCAGCTTTCTGTCTTTCACTGCCTAAGCTTGGCTGTCCTGAAACTTGCTGTATAGACTAGGCTGTCCTCAAACTCAGAGATATACCAGCTTTTGCCTTCCAAGTGCTGGGATTTGTGGTGCTATATTGTGTCCCCCAATATATTGTGCACCTTAATAAAGCTTATCTGAGGACCAGAGGAAAAAGCCAGCCACTATATTAAACAAAGAAGTCAGGCAATGGTAACATGCCTTTTATTCTAGCATTCAAGAGACAGAGATCCATCCAGATCTCNNTGAGTTCAAGGCCACACNGGGAACAGAGCCAGGCATGGTAGCACATGCCTTAAATTCCAACACTAGTTAACCATAAATGTCTGGAGGTCTGTACAAACAGACAGGAAGTGACAGAGCTGGGCAGGAGGAGGAAGTGATGTAGCTGGGCAGAGAAGAAGTGAGATGGCAGAACAGAAAGGCATATAGGCATGGGTACACAGGAAGTAGGTCTCTTTGGAAGCTGAGGAGTTGGTGAGGTGAGGTTGGCTGTGGCTTGTCCTATTCCTCAGATCTCTCAGTTTTTCACCCCAATATCTGGCTCTGGGTGTTTTATTAATAAGACTGTTTAGCAATTCATCTTACAGGAATTAATTGCATGCACCACTACATCTGGCTCTAAACTTTTCTTTAACTACCATTCTTCTCCTCTGAAACCTCTTGATCCCCACAGTTCATCAAATCACATTCAGCATCACTGTCTTCCATGCTTCTATTAGTATGGCCCATTAAGCAGCACTTAAAGCATTCCACTGCTTTCCAAACCCAAAGTACCAAAGTCCAAATTCCTCCAAACAAAATATGTATCATGCTTCTCACAATATCTCACTCCTGATACCAACTTCTGTCTCAGGGTTTTTATTACTGTGAAAAGATGCCATGACCACGGTAACTCTTATAAGAAAAACATGTAATTGAGGTGGCTTGCTTATAGTTTCAGAGATTCAGTCTATTATCATCATGGCAGGGAGCATGATGGCATGCAGACAGACATGGTGCTATATCTATAGCTGAGAGTCCTACATCTTGAAGGCAACAGAAAGTAGATTAAGAAACTTGGCAGTATCTTGAGCATAAGAAACATCAAAGACCACTACAGTGACATACTTCCTCCAAGAAGGCCATACCCACTCCAACAAAGCCACACCTCCTAATAGTGCCACTCCCTATGAGATTAGGGGCCCCAGTTACATTCAAAATACCACACTATCACACTACTCGAAGTTTAATGGCCACCTGAACACAGAAGAACATGGGATCAGAGTCTGAGAGATCTTCCTTTCTAAGAGATCCCAACATGTGGTCCACAATTGCTGCTCTAGTATTCATTGTTCAAGTCCAAAGTGTATTGTCATACTGCAATCTTATTTTTTTGTTTGTTTTTTATTTAGTGACATGGCTGGACTAGTCAGTAAGTTTATTTTCACAGTTGTGTACCTTAGAGAATTTGAATATGCACCTCTATTTCTGACCATTAGGAATCACTGACAACTATGCTTTCATTCACATTCTCTTTTCTTGTTCTCCCCTGGTTCTGTCTTCTACTACTGGTAGTATAACAGCTGTCAGCATCTTGACATTTGTGCAATTATATTTTTGCATTGCTTTCTTTTGTTTTGTTTCACAATTCTTTGGAATATTAATTACTGCATAGCTTAGGTCAAAGTGAAATTGAGTAGGATGCTCTAATTTAAACAGTGTTATAGATAAGAAAGGAAATTGTGAGAAAAGCAAGCTCTGCACTCTCATCCCCCCTGGGCCTTCCATGTGAAACCAGAATGGTGGAGCATCAATCTTATGTGTGCAGCTTGATGGTATCATCTGGTTACCACTACCCAGTGTGGATTTGTGGAGTCATGGACAGTATCTTCCAACAGTTGCTGATTATGAAGTCTATCTGAGACAGCTTTTCTGGGAAGTAGAGAAGTTGGGAATCATCACTTACATAAGCCAACTGGAACAATTTCTCTATAACATAGGACCATGTTTGCAAGGCATGCATTGCTCTTGGCCAATGAGTCTTTCATATTCCTCCATATAAAGCAACAGGCAATGTCACTCCCTTACTGTCCATCCATTTTACTTAGGCAATCAATGACATGTAGATTATGGACAATATAATCTCCCAGGTTGCAGAAACAACCCCATATGCTTCCTCTACCGAGGAAGCTGGAAGGGATACCAAAACATTTTATAAAAGCTCTTTGGAAGAACCTTTCATCTAGACAGATGTAAAAGTTCTAGCTTAGTCCCTTTCTGAGACCATGGCTCCCTTGTTTTTGTTGAGTTACAGATTTTGTTGAATAAATGCTTACCTATCTTTTAGAAATCATTTGGTCACCACCAAAAGACAGTGAGTAATTGTTAATTCTTAACAGCTTAATATAATGATGTTTTGTGAGAAACCTGTCCTAAGAAGTTCATCGTTTTTCTGAAATCTCTACCCAAGGTGTGTGCTTTTTATAATTCTTTGTCTGATACATCAGAAACTTAGAGGGTTATTGCAGTTGGCTAGCCATATCTAATTGTCTATCCATTTGCCAAAATGTTGCCACTTTTGTATGATTAGATTTTCAGAATAGTACCTTCATTAAAAAACTGTCACCAGAAAAATTTATATGTTCAGCATTTGCCTTGAGAACTATGTTATTTTGTCTCAATTATATTAAAGTACCATATGTTCAACAGTAATAACAGTGAAGGAAATGAATGTGTTGACATTTCTATCTCTCCTGCCAAAAAATTAAATTGAGTCAATGGTATATTTTCAGCTAATGATGAATTATTAAAATAAGAGAATCAGTAACAATCTTGAGAAATTTTTGTTATNTTTTATATTTTGGAGCATGTTCTTCATTATATATTTAATAACTTTAGCTTTCTGAACAGTAGAATTTAGATGGAAAAATTAACATTCAAGAAAACCTAGTATATATCTTAATTTACAGAAACTTTGGGAAAAAGAAAATAATATATAGACACAGAACTTTTGAAGCAGATACAGTTAAACAGGGATAATACTCAGTTTTCAAAAATGAACAGAGAAAATAACCAGTGATCAAAGATGAAGAATGGATAGAGAAAGGAGGTAGCAGCTGAAGTCATGTTGCTCTAGCTTGTCAGGAGGATAGTTGCACAGGAAATGTACCACTTTCCAAGTTAGCATGTGATATGTGTGTAAAACAGTCAAAGGGTAAGTAGAATGCAATGCTAGTATTCTCACTCATTTAAATATCACTTTTTATTTTCTAATTTATATTTTCAGTACACTAGTAGAGTAGTGCACATAAACATTGGGGAGTTTATGGAATATCAGACTTTATTTATTTATTTATATATTTATTTACTTACTTACTTATTTTGCAGAAGAAGATGCAGTTATCCAATAAGTCTGAAGATTTCAAAGTTAGGGACTTTGGCTAAAGGAAATTGAGCAGTATCTNGTCTTTTATTTGCGTACTTGAAGGGCAACACCATTGAAAAAAATAATAACAAAGTTATCCTTATCAGATTATGAAACATAAGGAGAGAAAATATACCTGAATAAATAGATAATATAAGATCTTATGTCTGAAATGCATTTGGACACCAATGAGACAATGATCAGAAACAAATTTTGCCATTAAAGTTAAATTTAAATATTGGCTAAGGAGTGAGATCATGTCTTAGGTTAGGTTATATCTGTGTTTATATTTTCTCCTTGAAGTTTCTGTACATTGAAACATATACTAAGTTATCCTTATTGTTAATTTTCTATTTAAATTTTACTACTTATAAAGCTAAAGTAATTAAATATATTATGAATAATATGCCCCCAAATGTAAAACAATGAAAAATATTCTCAACTTTGTTACTGATCATCTAATTTTAACTTTTATAGCAAGGCTACATAAAAAAGGTCAGGTAACGTTAGAAATTAAATGTACCAAATGCTGCTGATGATAGAAGTTATATCAAAATAATATAAAGTTAAAATGATATAATAATAAATGGAATTATTTTAAAAATCATACAAACTATACATTTCTGACATATATTATTATATTGGTCATAACTTATAAATCAAATGCTGACACAAGTGGAAATAAAAATGGAAAACATTACCATTGTTTGAGAATTACAAAACAAGTTCTTCAATAACTGATTATTCAAGGAGAGGAAAAAATTGAAAGGAGATTTTAATATACTATTAGACAAATTTACAGAAATAACAAAGGAATACTATTGGAAAATTTGATGTATAGGACCCAGGAAATCAACCTCAACACTAGAAATTTAGTTTTGATGAAAAGGCCCTGGTGTCCACTAAACTATGCTGAAGAGCCAGCATGTAAGGGGTCTTCTTACCAGATCCATGTGCCATGTGTCCACAAGCACATCATCTTCACAGCCCTATTTATCCCAGCAGGGAGTTACGGCAGGGTTTGGGGACCTTTCTGAACAGTATATAGCTTGATGTCTACTGAGTAGAAAGTTGTCCTTTTGACCATCAATTTGATTCCTGAATTATAATTATATAGGAATAATTATATATATGTAGGAATGAATTTTTTATGGGCTACAAGCAAATAGTCTTTCTCATAGAGTCAAATGCAGAAAGGACTGAGCTCTGAACTTTTTAATATAAACATCACATCTAAATTCTAACTCAGATATTAGGACAGCTCATTCCACAGTACAAAGAAACCAACCCCTTCTGCTCTCCACCGTTCTACACTCCTGCAGTCTTCAGATTACAACTTTCTTGACACCAACCACATAGCCCGATTTCCCAGAAAACATTAGAGACTCTTAGTGGGCTATCCTATTAGAAATGTGGAAGACAGTAGTGCTGAAAGTTATTCAAACTGTGAAGGTCCATCTCAACAAGTTTCAGAGGGGGAGTAATATTGTAACTTGGCTAGAAATCAAGTCCATCATTGTGATATGATAGTAAAGAATGTAGCTGGTTTCTGTCTTTGTCCTAAGAATTTGCCTAGAACTAACTTAAGAAATAATGGTCTAATTTCTTCAGTGGAAGAGATTTCATGGTAAACTAATATTGACTCTGTTCCATTACTGTTAGTAATCAATCTTATGCAGATCTACAATGAAAAAGAGAAAGTGGGCAAAAGAAAATTAAAAAACAAAGAGCATTAAGAATTTTAATACTGGAGTCTAAGGTTGTATTGAAAGAGATAAGGAGATTAAGGTAGGCCTGATTAGAAACGCAATAAAGGGAGGGATGCCTTCAAGGCAAGACCCCACTTACCTAAGCTTCCAACTCTTGGGAAAAAAAGGCCAAAGAATTTTCTGTTTCTATAAAGCAAAAGTGAATGAAACTTGCTGAAAATGTGATTCAAAGGGGGCAGGCTCCATCCCAAGCAGGCAGATGAACTTGGCAACATAGTCCGTGTGGTTCTACCTTTAGTATGAAGGATACATGAGTAAAGGGGTTGTGAATTCATCTCCCCCAGTTAAAGAGTGGCAGTGAGGCCAGGCATATGGCAGGGAGTTCCTGCCTGAAAGTCCTTAGAAAAACTGTTCCATGAAGTTGTGAAAGTGAAGCCTCGGTTGCATTGCAGACCCTAAGATGTTAGAAGAAATAGAGCCATAGGATATATGCCAAGAAGAACCTCACACATGGAGTAGAAGCAGCCCAGGAGAAAGAAGTGTGTTGCTGTCAACTAAGATGGAAAGGAAGAGTCATCTACATAAGCCCTTTGATATCAGACACGAAGCTACAGGACTTGGAGTTTGTCCTGCTGGGTTTGGGTCTTGCTTTTGTCCACTATTTCCTCATTATACTCTAATTCCTTTCTTTAGGAATGGTAATGTATATTGTGTACTTTCTTCTATAACTGTAAGCCCAATTAAATGCTTTCTTTTATAAGTAACCTTGGTCATGGTGTCTTGTCACAGCAATAGGAAAGTAATCAATACACTGAGTCCAGTTAGTGCTGCCTTAATAAAAGGGCCATGCTGCAAATGTAGAACATGTGACAGAGAGAACAAAAACAACCAAGAAGGNCTTCCGTGAGCCAGGCTCCTGCTAAGTCATTTAGATCCTTCTGCAAAAGTTTCCCCCAATGACTTCCTGGCACACACTAGTTACTGATGCACAACTAAAAAGCTGAGTAAATTAGCATCAAAACTGAATCATTTGGAACTTCAACTCTGAACTTAAACTGGTCTAATAGCTTGAATATTTTTTTATTAATAAAAAATGATAAGTAAGATAAACGGTCAGAAAAATGAAAGCCAGCAGAAATTAAGAACAATCATATTAAATACGAATATTTAAAGTGATAGAAGCAAGATCTTTTTGATAAAAAAAATCTTTGCAGAAATTTACAAGTCAACTGAAGATAATCACAGGTTAGAACCAGGGACTAAATTCTCAAAACACCAAGCCCTACCCCAAGCTGAGGAAAGAACACTGGCTGAGTAGATAAGCAGAAAAGATGCCTTAGGCTGTGGACATTTGCAATTCCCAATATCCCTAAAATCAAATACAACCAGACTTAGTTACCACTCTTCAGGTAAAAATTATAACCAATCAGTCAAACATGGATATGCCCACAATTTAACCCTGAAGCTGTCAGATAAACACACAAGTCCAGTTAAAATGGAGGGGATGGGATAAGAGGATGTGGGGGAAAGGAATAAATTGNGAAGGGATCAGGCAGATATGGAGGGGTAAGAGTGAGAGAGCATGTATGCATGGGANAGAACACAATCTAAACTAGAGCGACTTTGTGAGTGATATGTGAAAGAACAGAATGAAAAACTGTTGAAGAGTTAATGATGCTGGTAGCTAACCCGGTTAAATGGATTAGGGTTGTCAGGAAAAAGAAGGCGTTCATGTGATTTGAATTATGTGAGAGAAAATGCCAAGTACTGAGATTAAAAAAAATACAAAGTAATTATTATAGCATTTGTGAAGATTACTAATATTTTTGAAATTATAATTATTAATATTTTTTAAAACACTCCTATACTACTTTCAAAGACATTTAAAAGTCTTACAAATCTGACTTTTAATCATATTNCATGTTCTTTATATTGTTGGATATATTGTTAGGACAAGAATAAAAAAAGAATAAAAGTATACTTAGAAGAAAAACTTTATATACAATTGTAAGACAAATTGCTACACAGTCTTATTAATTAAAAACCCAGAGCCAGATAGTAGGATGAAAAACTGAGAGATCAGAGGAATAGGACAAGCCATGGCCAACCTCACCTCACCGACACCTCAGCCCCCAGAGAGACCTACTTCCTGTATACCCAGGCCTATATGTCTTTTTGTTCTGCCATCTCACTTTCTCTCTCCACCCAGCTACATCACTTCCTGTCTGTCTGTACAGACCTCCAGACCTTTATGGTTAGTACTGGGATTAAAGGCATGTGCCACCATTGCCTGACTTCTATGTTTAATATAGTGGCGGGCTTTTTCCTCTGATCTTCAGATAAGCTTTATTGGGGTCCACAAATAAAATATCACCACATACAATTCTAGAATCAGCCATAATGAAAGGATAATAAGCAAAAATTATCACTACAAAAAACTTTCAATGAGTCATATACATTCAATGTGAAAGCTCAGAAATTAAGTAGGAGCTGAAGAAAANAGAATCAAATATGCTATATATTTAATTTGACAGTGCATAATGCCCAATTTTATATAAAAGGCTATCNATTATTTCTTGGATTATGATATAATAAAACATTATATTTGTTTGCTATTATTTTATAAAGAGTGAAATTTCATATGTAGGATTGACTGTTTTGTTCCAAAATATATTATGGAAATGGCCAGGACAGTAAGGGAATAATAAGAAACAAAAACTTANTATGTTGGTCTGAGAAAGTATACAGTCAGTCTTCTGGTAGCAGAGGGCCAAGTATTTGTGGAATAAAATAAATGTTAACAAAAATTTTCACCAAACTTGTGTACGTAGTGAACACCACAGACATCCTAAGCAGCTCACAGTCACAAACTGCATTAATGTACAGAATACACTGTGTCTGAAGCGTTCCATAAATGGTGAAAAGTAGGCAGGAGAATGTAGACAGATTACATGTAAACTCTGTGATGTTTACAAAGGACCTCCAGCCTGAGTTGATGTATTCTGCAATTTTTCTAAAACAGAGAGGATGACCCCTCACTTCATTAGAACCCTTTACCTGCAATAATAGGGAACTAGAGAAACAAGATCCAGGAAGCAAAAATCAAATTAAAGATACAGCCATGTAGAAGGAAGAATGGAGAGTCAATAATAAAATTGCAAATCACTCTGCACTCTGGGAAAATTGCGTGTTAAAAAGTTTTCATTAATTGTTTTTGTCTGATAATTACATTTTTATTGCTATGATGTCAGTCTGAGACTTTGATAGTGATCTAGAGATCTGTTCATTTCTTAAAAATTTCTATTCTTTTGGTGATTCCTAAAACATGTTCTAATAATTCTACTGCCTTCCACATCTATAGCCATAGCTGCTTCATTTATATCACTTGAATTTATGACTTTCTTCATTCCATGTATTTTCACATCTGCTAAAAGATTATATAAATTTGAGCTATTACAAAAACACATTGATTTGGTATTTTTTTAACCTCATCTTTGATATGTATTCATTTCTTTTGCCTCTTACCAACTTATCCTGTGGCTCTGTTCCAGTTTTAAAGTGGAATTTGTAATCTATTTAAATTAAAAGTTGGTAATAAGGGCTGTACCTGGAACCCTCGGCCCAAGCTATGGTCCCCAAAGTCTTCTGTGATGAACAAATACCTCCAGAAGTCCCACAAAGGTTAACAAAATATTTTTTCATATTTTTATTGATTATTTGGGAATTTCACATAATGAACCCCAAGTACACTCACTTCCCAGTCCTCCCAAGTCTTGTGATACCCCCACCCTTGTGATAACCCCCCCAAAAAAAGAAGAAAAAGAAAAGAAAACAAAGTCCAATGTGTGTTGCCCATAAACTCACTGGAGCACGGTCAAAGCATGGTTTCTGAAGCATCATAAATACTGGACCATTGCCGAGGCTCATTTCAGATACCCTGCTGTTGCCAAAAGTCAGGGGAATGTTTCAGCTAGGCAGGGCATCCAGGGGCAGGTTCTGTGGGAGCTCCTGGCTGCCACACACCTACCAGCCCTCAATGTCTGCTGTCCTGAGGCTCACCTGGTTCCACTTTACAGATTGTAGCCTGTAGGTAGTGTCACTGCTAGGTTCTCTCCATCTCCCAGCAGGGCAGGCAAGCAGCTGTGGTGGCAGTTCCATGATGGGAGTAGCCATCAGGCCCAGGATTGACCACACCCAGCAATGACTTGCTTCTGAGAGGGCCTTCAGGCTGCCTCACATCTCCCTGTCTTCAGTGCAAGCNACTCCATGGCTCATTAGGCATCATTCTTGTGCTTGAAGCCTGCTGGCTGAGATACAGTGGCAGAGGGTGTAGACTCCTTATTCTCCACCTTGCGTGGCTCTGTTCTGCCATCTTTCCTTCCAGTTTTGTAAGTACACGTTACAAAAGCATCTTCCCTTAAGACTTGCCTTTCCTCTTTTTGCCAGTTGTTCTGGAGCTACGGAAGACTCTGCAGACTCCCCTTCCAACTGAGCATCACCCCCGGAGCCTCCATGGGTCTCGCAGATTTCCTGGAGCTTTGCAAGAGTTGCCAGAGGTCACAACCATCTTTGTTTTTCTGAGAAAAATAAAATTTAAAGCATGAACTATCAGGAATCCTTATACCNAAAGGAATCATTACAGAAGACCCGAGGCAGGGACATAAAGGTTGCAAAGCAGACTCCAATAGAGGGTTCAGTGATTGAAAAGTAGTAGATACTAAAGGTCTTGTGAAGTGTCCACTTAAACATTTTTATTAGCCAAATACGTGAGCCTTTTAGTGTTTCCCACACTCTATGAAATTTTTTTATAGTATATATGTCTTCAGAATATATTGCCTTAAGCCAGACATCCACAGCTTGCCTGTAACTCCCTCAAGCTGTAGGGCAGTCATAGCCAGAAAGTCCTTGCTAACTTTCATAATTGCTGAGAGAATGTGAGTTTGGGGTTCAGGGGAAGACCTTGCCTCAAAGAAAGATGAGGAGTGATGGAAACTACTTACTGTCCTCTTCAAGTGATCTCACATTGCTCCACTCCGCCCCATACACACAAATACATAAACAAATCTTTAGAAGATATTCTCTCAGTATGTCTACTCATTAGTTTGAGTTCAACAAGTGCTAGGACTTTTCCCAGTAAATTAGAGACATTACTGGCAATCAGAGTGTTTTTCACTTTGTTTTGGAATTTGGTTTTTGAAAGGTTCCCACTTTGTTGCACAAGCTGACCTTGACATTGAGCTCTTCAAAAAATTTGATTTACATTTTTTTGAAAATTTCATGAGTGCTGTATTTATATTATTTTTATCCTACCCTCTCCCTCTCCAACTCCTCCCATGTCCTCCTGTCTCTCTCAAGTTTTTAAATTATTTTTCCCTTCCATAAATGTTTATACATAAACATATGTGCATATAAATACAGCATTCTGACTCCATGTAGTGTTGCTTATTTTTGTATGTATTTACNGATGGCNGTTTATGGTTCTATAATCTATCAAGGTACTCATCCCTGCAGATGACTGATTTTCCTCTTAGCATCCATGAATTGCCTATAACTCTTCATGTAGGGAATTTGTGCAGCACATCACAGAAATCCACAACTGGTCAAAATGCAGAGAACAGCTGACTATAGCATGGCTATGCCCAGCTGACACACCTATAACATACTCCTACAATTAAGGCTCTGGTAGCATCTCAGAAGAGAAGTCAGAGAGATTGTGAGAGCCAGAGGACCAGGTGGCCCTCTGTAGAAGACAGTATCTTTTTCTATCTGATTTTGGATTCTTGGTCCTCCAACCTAAGCCTCTCTAATGCTGGGATTACAGATATGTGTCACCATACTCAGCTCAACCACTAGATTGCAGGTTAACAAAGAAGTGAGGGAATGGACACTGGGATTTAAAGAAGCAAAGCGCCTCAATGAAGATGAGAGCAGACGTGNAAAGGAAGCACAGCTCGTTAGCTGTTAACTAACCCCCATCACAGGGCTGTTCATAGAATTGGATCCAGACCCAGAGTCTGAGGACTGAGGATGCAGTAGCCAGTGTGTCCTGTGACTCCTGGACCAGATGCCCTGTAGGTTGGGGCACAGGCATTGCCGTGTCCTTTCTTTATATAATACACAATACACATGAAAGGGTGCCCTCCTCCTTGGTCTAATGTATATATTAAGTTTACTGTTTGGTTCCTCTGTTAGGGTTTCTATACCCTCACATGTCTAAGCATTTCTGTCTTAACATGATAAGTTCCGGGTGATAATATTTTATCTCTTTAAGTCAACTATCAATCTGTGCTGTTAGTTTGAGTTGAATGGATCGTGGGTGATTGGTTGCACAATCAAGATGTGAAATNATTCTGCCTTAGCATTTGCACTCAAGATGTACCTGATGGCTGTTTTATAAAATGGAGTCACTCAGGCCAANCAGCCTGAAAGTTGCTGCTCTGCCCTGTGGACTGGCCTAGAGGACTGAGCCTGCCTCCTCAGTGGCTGTCATTCAAACTGTTAAGGAACTCAGTAGAACCAAACACCGGAGGGAACACAAGCGTGCCCTTCTTCTGCAGCTGAACTTCCATTTGCTCCT
>LZPO01109005.1:0-31174 GCA_001675575.1 Neotoma lepida
AGATGGCTCACCGGTTAAGGGCACTGACTGCTCTTCCAGTAGGTCTTGAGTTCAATTCCCAGCAACCACATGGTGGCTCACAACCATCCATAATAAGACCTGGTGCCCTCTTCTGGCCTGTAGGCATGCACGGAGAACACTGTATACATAATAAATAAATAAATTTAAAAAAAAAAAGAATGTAATATCACCGAATTCCAGAGAAGAAAGTCCTGACAGACAAGGAGAAGTATGCACGGAGTCAAGATCCTAAGGACGAAAAGGGGTATGTGTTTGTGGAAGGCTAAGGAAGAACCCTGGAATGATGGAAAATCGTGGTGGGGAAAACCTGGAATGTTATAACTTACCATTTTTAAAAATCCACAAAGTAAACACATAGCATTAGCTGACTAAAATGGAAGAAAATTCTCCTGGAATTGAAAAGTCAGGATTAAAAAAAAAAAAAGATTCCAAATGGTCATTAAGGGAAATTAGAGACTGGGGTTCTGGGACATTGATAGACGGGTGTAACGAGAAAAAAATAGCCTCTGATAGTCATGGAATACAGCCCTGCAAGGCTCCAAAGGACACAAAGATTATGTGACACTGTATTTGTACATTGATGTCTGGTTCTTTACTGGGTTTTGGTTTTGCTCTTAAGGCCTCTCTTATAAGGAGCTTGCAATAGATATATCCTTAACAGTTTAGTGGGTTGTTCTAGTCTGGGTGTAATTAAAAACCAAATGGACAATAACCAACTTTTTCTTAGTATTTTATATTGCCAACCTATGTTTTCATGCTTTGCAAATGATATTTCCACAAATGTGGGACTAGAAGCCACCATTGATTCTAACATGCATAGTATTTATGTTCCACAAAGAAAAAAATGCTGCTAATTATAACTGTACATCCAAATAGCAGATATAGACATGTACATATAGATATGTACACCACACATGAAATAAAATATACTAATAGCTCATAAGAATTTATGTGCATGATAACATTACCACCTCCATATTAGAGGAAAAGAAATCAAGACACAGGAAGGTTAAATAGTTGCCTAAAGCCTGCGGTAGAGCCAGGATTTGAACTCAGAAAGCTAACTTCTGAATGTACACAGAATACTATCCCAGCTCAGTTAGTACTGAGGAAGAGAAAAGAAACATGATAGGAAAATCTGAGCTTTATACTCGAAGAAGGAATGGGCATTGGAGAGTTTGTGGCTGATGTATCTGAACATTTGGACAAGTCAGAGAAGCCTTGCATCCCACAAAATAGGTTAGACCAGGCCTGGTCCTCTGCAAACCTTCTTTCCCAGCTAGCAGTTTCCTGAAGCACAGCCCTGGGCACCACTAGTTAGCAGCAGTTCATCTCTGCCAGCTGGGAAGCCCTTCCATATGGCCATTTTAAATCCATTACATCCTTAGGAATATATAGTCTTCTATTCTTCCATGTATCATGTATTTCACTGCATTAAGATAATACCCAGAGTTACATCTGCAGTTGTCCCTAACAGAGAAGCTAGCTGAAGGAGCATCCAGGCACCCAGCTACACAGCCTAAGGCTGTACATCTTCTACAGCTTTCATAATCAGTAAGCTGGAAGCCAGGCTCATGAAGTTTATGCATTTCATTTACAGCTCACTGATTTAGTTGCTATGGTAACAGATGCCACAGAAATAGAAAGTCACGGTCATGGTTGACATTTCCCACTGACACAGGAACAAATGTTCAATTTTGCTGGTCATCAAAGATATACTGGCAATATATAGAATGGCGATATACCATTATTATGTCTCTTTTAAGTCATAAAACCCAATGTCTAAAAATCAACCATTTCTAAGCCTTATTATGATAATTACCAGTGAGAAAATGGTAGTTACTTGTGGCTAGAGCTCTGCTAGTACAATCAGTAGCATCTGTTGAATATGTTGTATGAACCAGGCACTGTGCTGATAAGCATTTAAAGAGGAAGACACCATAGCATTCCATTCCAAGGGCACTCAGGGAGATCAGTTAAGAAGAAAGAAGTGGGTGCCATCTTTAGAAGTTATCTCAAATTCTGAACAGGTGCATAGGGAGTTTCATAAGTCTTCCTTTGAAAACATGCCCCCAAAGGAAATTTGGAATTCATTCAAAGACCCAGATGCAAGTATTCACTACAATGTTGTTACAATGACAAAACAGTTATCAACTTGGTATGTTTAACGAAGTTTTAAATTTTTACCCACCACTAACTCTAATAAATTGTTAATATCAATTTGCTATGTTTAGTAAAGTCAATTACTTAACTTCATCAAAATTCTAATACTCTGCAGTTATTAAAATAATTGATAAAAGTTTTTTCCCTTCTGTTTATATGGATATGTTTTCCACAATGAGCTTTAGTTATTGGTGGAATGAAAACAGCTTATACAACGAGTTTGAGTATCTCGGTGTGGCTCTGCTTCTGAACCAGGGTTGAGGAGTTGCTTCCACTCACACAGATCAGCGATTCAAAGATCTGAGCATTGTGACTGACAAAATTGATTCTGGATTGAGAAGGCCTGCTTCAGATCTCAGTTCTGTCATCCCTGTGCACGGGACCCAAGCGCTTAGTTTCTCCGCTGTGTTTCCTCATCTGTCAGTGGGATGATTGTGATTCCCATCACAGAGCTTTACGAGCCATAGGGTCGATATTTATACAGGGCTGAGAGCGGTATCTGAACCCGGGCATAAACAGTGTGTCATGTGGCACACTTCCTCCCTCTTTGACATTCTTTCTTAACTGTATTCAGGATGCCTCAGTTTCTTCCTGCCTCACTGTAAGCTCTTACTAAACTTTACCTCAATCTCTTCCTGGGCCAGTCCCTGGGCCAGTCCTGGTTCACCTTCTCCATCTACAATGACCATCTCATTTAGTCCAAAGTTTTAAACATTGACTTTTGCCTACTCAGTGACTCCCCAATATGTAACTGCTGCTTAGAAAGCCTCTCCCACTATTCTCCACTCATAACTCCAAGTGCTAGCACAACATTTGATACTGCATGTCAAATCAGCATGCTAATTTTACTACACACACTTCATCTACCCACTTTTCTCCTCCAGGCCATGGAAATTCCACACTTCCATTGCTCAGGTCAAAAATGGACACTTTCTGCTGCTTCTCACTCACGTTCAATTTATTGGGACATTGTAATGGCTCTTCCTCCCAAATGAATACATAGAATTGTATCCATTACCACCACCATAGTCCAAGCCACCACCTCCTATGAAATTTAGTTCTTGTTAGGATTCCCATTACTGTCTTCTGACAATTAGTTTCCCTGTGACTGTAAGTCTACCTACCACTCAATCTCCTACCTTGTTTTCCAGTCCACACAGAAGCCATAGGGAACCTTTCTAAACAAAACGACTGTAATATCATATCTGTGTTCAAACACATCTGGGAACTCCCATTTCACTCAATACAGAACCAAAACAAACACACCTTATGTGGGATGATAATGTTCAAACAAAGGCTCACTCCTTAATCTTCCTGCATCACAGAAGCCTTTGACAGTTGACAAAGTCTAGGGACCCAGAATAATGGTGTTACAGTTATTAAAAAAAGACAATAAATTGCAGGAGAAATCAATTCAGTTTTTAAATGTTTTTACGTGCAATGTAACCTATGTGTTCTAGTATTAACATTTTAAAAACCAAGATCTAATGGGAGGTCCAAGACAGTACTGATACTTTGTAGAAATGAGTCTGCCATATCCACCTGCTGTGGCATACAGAACTCAATAAATGTCAGCTGTAACCATGTGTATTTTATTCTTGAATGAAACCCAGTTATAGTACTCCACATTTGTAGCAAGGTCACTGCTTGTAGCACAACATTCTTTAAAGTGTAATGCAGAACCCTGTTCTTCAAATTCTTTGTTCATGCACACAATACATTTTTAATGTTTTAATCCCTAAAAACAAAACAAACACACACATATGTAAATTGGCATCTAAACTTATTTTAATTTTGATAGAGTCTCACTATGTAGCCTTGGATGGCATGAAATTTATGTTATAGACCAGGCTGGCCTTGAACTCAGATACATCTACCTCAGTGCTATAAAACTATGTGGTTGATATATTGTGCACTCTAATAAACTTATCTAGGGGTCAGAGAATACAGCCACTAGATTAGACATAGAGGACAGACAATAGTGGCATAAATGCCTTTTATCCTATCACTCAGGAGGCAGAGATCTGTCTGGATCTCTGTGAGTTCAACGCCACACAGGGAACAGAACCAGGCATGGTGGCTGCCCCTTCAATCCCAGGAAGTGATGGCAGGAAACAGAAAGGTATATATAATGTGAGGACCAGGAACTAGGAGACTTTTAAGCAGTTCAGCTAAAACCCTTTCAGGAGAGGACTCAAAAGCTTTCAGTCTGAGGAAACAGGATCAGCTGAGGAGTTGGCAAGGTGAGGTTGGCTGTGGCTTGTTCTGTCTCTCTCATCTTTCAGAATTTACCCTAATATCTGTGCTCTGGGTTTTTTTTATTAATAAGACTTTAAAAATTCCTATTACACTCCTGTACACTTAAACTGATGTAAAAGGAAAGTTCTGAAGAGGTTACAGATCTTGATAACAATTGAACAAATATTTTACAGTATCTAAGTTTCAGTCTGAGGTTATTCACATGCAACTTAACAGACCCTTGAATTCTATCCATGAACACTTTGAAGTCCTCTTGATAAAGATTGTTGCTCTGTATTACTTCTGGATACTTCTCCCTTGCAAACTGCTTAGCTGTTCCAGTGATGAAAACTACACAGTAGCCTAGAGCAGTGGTTCTTAACCTGTGGGTGGTGACTCCTTTGGGGCCACAGATCAGATATCCTGTATATCAGATATTTACATTATGATTCATAATAGTACAAAATTACAGGTATGAAGTAGCAGCAAAAATAATTTTATGGCTGGGGGTCACCACAACATGAGGAACTGTATCAAAAGATTGCAGCTTTAGGAAGGTTGAGAACCACTGGCCCAGAAGCTTCCCCTCTTCTGTTCCCTTTGCCTGTATCCCCCTTGCTACTTCCTCTTTACTTGTTCTTCTGTCCAGGTGCCCACTCTAGCTACCCCATCTGTCTCCCTAAGAGAACGACTAGGAGCCTCTCACTGCATTTCTTCCTGTTCTTCTGTTCTATGGGTCTATATCTGCAATCCACACATAACTTTTATTAAAGAGGCTTGAAGCCCTTCGCTGATTGTAGTTTAACCTTATTAAAAATGGACAAATAAGATAACACCCCAATTCTTGTCCTGCAAACCTCCTAGAGGTAACTCAAAGACTAGCAAGCCCTGTAGGACAGACACTGAGTAGTTTTGTGGGTCCACCACAGCAAGATGTGGTCTTTCACAGTGGAAATACCTAAGTCCTACTCTCTACAGTCTCATCCCTTCAAACACTCTGGGCTGATCTGGGCTTGGTGACATGGAAGAAAGTATAAGGGGTGGAGAAAATGACCCAGGCATATTGAGCGAGACCCTGTGTAGGTTAGGAACTCTGGACAGACTTGGGACTGAGGTTGGAGAAAGGGAGAAGGGAATTCTCTGAGCAGATTCACTTTAGCTAGCTGTCTGTATCCTCTGTGACCTTAGGCTCCAGTTATAACCACTGCAAACCAGGCAGGAAGCCACAGTGAGAGCAGTTCAGCCATGCCCCGGGGAAAGATAAACAATATTGACACTTCTGTAAAATGAGCTGGTTGCTTTGGCCTACAGCACTGACTCATGTATGTTGCAGTCCTAGATGAGATCCTGTAATAGTAATCCATATTTTCAACAAGGTCTCAGGTGATATTGGAACAGTATTTTTCAGAGTGCAACCCAAAACAGTGTTCTCCAAATTGTTTTGTGCATGAACCCAGGGAATTTTTTTTTTCCAAAAAACAACATAAATTGACACCTAAAACATTTTCAAGTTTAAACTGTTGTAAAATTCAAGTTATGAAGAATTTATGAATACTGATATCTTAAAATAACTCTAGCACATTTAAATGTAGTTAATGGAATCTAATAAACATCTTGACTTACGACACCCAGCACCATCTGTTTTTAAAAAAGTATGATGAACAAATTTTGCTTTAACATTTGGAAATTTTATGGCTTCTTTTTATCTCTTAAAACATTTCAATTTCAGTTTTATGACAGATACAGTTTTCTGATGGAATGACTTGCATTAATCATCTCCTCACAATTTCGATGGGATAAAAAGGTAAAAAAATTATTTAAAAAAAACTTTCATTTTCAAAAGAATATTGGCTGTAGGTTTACTTCTGAGTAAGTTATTCATTTTATCAGAATGAGTAGGATGTGCTGTTAGGCAATTTAATAAACTCTGAACAAGTTTCCAGAAAGAAATTGTACTGTCAACTTGAACCTTCTGCAAAGCTGATTAACTCAACAGAACTTCAATGACTGAGGAGAAGTTGGATCGCTGCAGGTTCAGAGACTATTTACAATTTATCTTAGGCTATCTTTAGCCTCCTAAATAGCCATTCCTTGCTCACCTCTGTGTGCCACAGAACATCCCGTGACTGGCAGATATAAACCTTTTGCAATGTATTAAGAAAGTGCTACTTTCTACCAACCTAAAGGCTAAGGAAGCCATGGGACTGTGCCCAAGGCCTACAGCACAGGTTTCAACCCACCTACCTGATGCTTCAATCAGCATGTTTTCAAAGTGCCTTGATTTATGACTTCCTTTTTTCATTACCATAAAAACTTCATCAAACTGTTATCATGTTGGAACACAGAACATGGAATTTGGAGAAACTAAATCTGTGCCCCTAGGCCATGGTCACTCCTATTTGGCTCCAGAATAAACCTCTGAGGTAAGAGTTGTGGGGTTTTTGCATGGACAAAGACATCTCAGGTACTATTATGAGAGGCAACAGAGCACCTGGGAAGTAAGCTGCTGTAAGTTGTCTCACTGCACCCATAGAAAGGGCCTGCTATGTGCCTCGGTCTGAAGACTCTTCATGTCTTGATTACTCAAATGCTTGAGCATCTTACTAAAAAGAGTCCCAAGACTATTCTTCAGGGAAAACTGGAAGTCTGAATAGGGGTCAAGGAACAAAATGTTAACAAGTGGTATGAAGCTTAAATAAAAGTTCAATAATCAAACAGCTGCCATGGGCAGTGTCTGATGGCCAGGGGATTCAGGACAGGTCATGAGAGCGGGGGATAGTCAAGGTCTCTGTTAAGGAAGCAAAGATGACACTGACAAAAGTGTTGTAGAATCTGAAAGATGAAGTAAAGACAAATAATTGGCGAGCCAGAAAGGTACAGGATAATGTAGTTGGCATTGTTTCTTTAGTTCATCAAAGAGACCACCGCTGTGGAATGGCAGTATGCCATCTTACTTGATTGTTGCAAATATTATTAAAAATAAGTTATTAAGAAAAATGATTCTTAGGTAAGTTGGTTTTGGACAACTTGCATTATATGAGCTCATTAAAGAAGAAATAGCCAGATACTAAAGGTATGTTTCATCCAACAATTAAATAATTCATAAAAAATAAAGAATATACATATATAATATATATGTACATATATATTACTTTTAAGTTTCATATTCTTCTCAAGATGAGCAAAACAGTAAATGTTTTAAGTTCAAATTATCTCATTTATTCTTCCAACATCCGAAGCAATAGGTTTAATAAGAAAAAGACGATGAGGCATCACCTAAAATGAAACCAAGAGCGTCTACTAATTTGAATTATCTCAATTCCATCATTACGTTGCATGACAAATAATGAAGATTTAGAATGTGTCTGTCCACAAGACAATGGAAGTCACTGACTGCCCCTACTATCTGCCCTCTAGACAACATAAAGAACTCCAGGCAAGACTTCCTACTCAGACCACCCCTCTCCTTACCTCTCCTGCTATATTAACATTCTTCCTTAATATCCTAGAGGACTTAATACCATATTTGGTTATTTTATTTCTCTGTCTAAAATTGCTCAGTGGCTTCCCCAAATGTCTACAAGCCAGGCCTCAACATGGCATACCACATACATTCCTTCTCCTGCTCAAGACCCTTTATCCTACAAATCTATAGGCTTAATACCACTGCACACCATACTATTTATCCCTTAGGATGGTCCTGAGCTTGGGATCCTCCTGCTTCAGCCTTTAGAGTATCTGAGAGTATAAGGCCCAGCTTGCTTATTTATTTATTTATTTATTTATTTATTTATTTATTTATTTATTTATCTATAACAACCACAAGGAACTGGTCTGTGTGCGTTTGCTCTTCCTCAGCTTCATCCCACTTACCCAGACTATCATTTCCCAAGTTGACTTGTGAGGCTTGTTCTATTTTCCCCATGAAGAACTGATGTCATCAAACACATGCCACATATTCTTCTATCAGAGCATTTAGGATGTTGGATTAAGCTTTTTTGGATACATTACACATTTTTCCCACACTCCATTCTCCAACCTACCAACCTATACCTTGGCCAAAAATAAAACTAAAAACTAAAACTAAAATCACGATCTGTTTCAGAGTAAGAGTCTAGCTGTGTTCATCTTTATATTACAAGCACCTATCAAATTTACCCATGCATCGTACTCAATGAACATTTGCTAAATGAATGGATATATTATTAAATAATTTGCAAATTTAATAACAGTACCAATGAAGTATATACTTAAAAATGTGTTAGTGTCACTAAATAGGAGTGAGATACAATCTCGGACTCTGATATCTCAGCCATTTGCAAGTTCTAGGATTACATCATGAGATAGAATGTGTTCTCACAAAGTCAAGGAAAATCCCCTAGGAGTTACCCTAGCCATGCCACAAAGCTCAACACACAATGGCAGCTCTTTATCTGAATTCACCCCTACTTATCTTGAATACTGGTAAACTGAAGGAGTCCTAATACTAAGAAAAAAAAGAGAGAGAGAGAGAGAGCACAGAAGACAGATTTGAAAATCATTCATTTATTTCTATTTTAACAAATTTGGTATACTTCCTTGGCCATTGTACACTTAATATACAGAAATAGCCTAACATTTTCCTTTATCTTGAAGTCACAAGGATATTTTCAGTGAAGAGTTTTCATTATTTAAGATGCCAGATTTTCAGAGGAGGGGTATATACAATGCACATGATCAATGCATTTATTATACATGTTCATCTTCATATGTATGAAATGTCATAATTAAATCCTTATTGTAAATAATAAATATATGCTAACTGTATTGGTTACTTTTCTGTTGCTGTGGTAAAATATCACCTCCAGAAGCAACTGAAGGAAAAAAGGGTTTATTTTACCTTACAATTCCAGAAATATAGAGTCTGTAATGGTACAAAAGGCATAGCAGCAGCAGGAAGGAGAAGCAGGGAGATTATACTTCATCCCCACAGAGGAAGCAGAGAGAGATAGAGATAAAGGTAGAGAACCGGAAATGGGGACTCTAGACTCTGAAAGCCCACCCCCAGTGACGTACTTCCTCCAGCAAGGCTTTACTTCCTGAAGGTTCTATCATCTCTTTAGAGTCACCGACTGGACACCAAGTGTCCAAATACATGATGCTAATGGGGACATTTCTTATTTAAACTACCATACTGAAAATGAGAGAATGTTTAAATAAATAACCAGTAAATCATCAAATAAAATTCAGCACTACATCACAATAGCATGGCACTAAACTCTCAAGAAAGTAGAAATGGATCTTCATCAACAAATCAAAATGTCAGTCAGTTGATGGTGGCGCAGACCTTTAATCCCAGCACTTGAGAGGCAGAGACAGGTGGATCTCTGAGAGTTCAAGACCAGCCTGGTCTACAGAGTGAGTTCTAGGACAGCCAGGGCTACACAGAGAAACTGTTTCAAAAAACCAAAATAATAATAATAATAATAATAATAATAATAATAATAATAATAATAAAATAAAAATGTCAATCACTGATCAGACTGAAGAATATCACAAGTCATTTTAATAAGCATCTCCCTAGTGCAGTAAATTCAAACAGCACTTAGAAGTCCAGGTCTACAATAAAATCTCAAGTCCAATATAATCATGAACTGGGTGACATTGAAAGAAAGCCATTGAAATCAAGAATGACATCCAGATAGCCACTATTTGCTGTTTTCATCTTTCTTTTTCAAGTTCCAGATAGCAGGGAGGACTGGGGGGCAACTATGATTTATTCTCTAACATAAACCACCCAATTAAAAAATAGAGGACTAGAACAGAAATTTCCTCCAACGAAGATATGCATATGTCCAGTAGGCCCTCAGAAAAACATTCAGCATCACACAATTGGAGAATGCAATCCAGAGCACAGGAGAGCCTATCTCATATTCATTAGAATGGCTAATCTAAAAAACAATAATAATGCTTGTAGGATGAGATGAAATAGAAGTTCGTAAAGTATTGATGGCAATGAAAAATTATATAGCTATTATTATTTTTTTTAAGTATTGAGACCAGGCATAGTAACACACTCTTTCAAGTTCAGCACTTGGGAGGCAGAGACATGCAAATCTCTAAGACAGAGGCCAGCCTGAGCTGTCTACATAGAGAGTTTCAGGCCAGCTAGGGTATACATTGAAACCTTGAGTCAAAAGAAAAGAAAAAAGAAAAAGACTAGAAATTCCTCAAAAAAAGTAATCTGTCAATATGACTTCTGGACACTGACACACACATACACACACACACACACACACACACACACACATACACACACACACACACACAGAAAGAGAGAGTTTCTTAGGATCTACTGAATGATTCCAAAGGACAGTGTCTTAGATTTCATACCGTGTCTTCCCATTCACAAGCACGAGCTGTCTCTCCAACTATTCAGGATGTACTTCATGTGCTTTTGTAAGCCTGTACAGTTTTTTGTTGTTGTTGTTGTAGCTTTTACACACTTAAATGTATTTCTGGATGTCTAGTTATGAATGCAATTTTACCCAGCACATGCATGCATGTGTGTGTGTGTGTGTGTGTGTGTGTGTGTGTGTGTATTTGTGTGTGTATCTGTGTCTGTTGTCTGTGTGGGTTTGCTTCTTTTGTACTACCAGGACTTGACTTTAGGGTGGTATGTATACTGGATAAGTACTCTGTCACTACATGACTACATGTACCCTTAGCCTTCTTATTATTTTTTAACTTATCTACTTGTTTATGTAGACGTATGCATGTGTGTATGTGCTTGTCTGTATGAGTGCCACATGCATGCAGGTACTCACAGGGGGTGGAAGGAGGTGTTGAAATCCCTGGAACTAGAGTTCCAGACAATTGTGAGGCACTATGCAGGTGCTGAGAACCAAACACAGTTGCATCTTTTTGGTCTCTCACTGAACCTGGAGCTCATTGATTCTTCTAGACCAGATAGCCAGTGAGTCTTCAGGATCCACTGTCTATGCCTCCCCAGCACTGGGACTATACACGTCACCATGCCTGGTCTTTGTACATGTGTGCTAGAGACTGAGCTGAGGACCTCCTGATGTTGTGCAGCCAGTACTTTGCTGATTTCAGAGCCATGTCACCAGACCTGAAAAACTCACTGTAAAGTTTATATACAAGAATTTGTGTGTATAAGAATCTAGAGGAAAAAGCAAATTTAAGGTGATTGACACAACATCTGGGTACATACAGCAATAACTACAATAAATAAAAATAAATAGTCTAGAAAGAGATCAAAATGTGGAATGAATCTGCATATACGATATGACCTGGCATTTTGTAAGAATGTGGCATTTACTAGATGAGGCTGGGCAGGTGGCTATCAGTTTGAGAAAAAATTAATACTAGTGGATTGCTAATATAAATTTATGTATTACTTTGAAAATAAAATCTAAACATGTATGTGCATTAGTTGAAACAATTTTTTTTTTTAAATCCCATTGGGAAAGCTTTCTTAAAAGCCTAAACTGCAACAAGAACAAAAATCCTAGAAAGATTGCCTACAACACTATAACAAAAGATAACATGAGGTAAGACACAGCAACTTGGAAGCTAAGGCTATAATATACACAAAGGGGACCTGAGTCTGACCAGCAACGCCCACTGACAGAAGAAAGAGAATTGACATCTCAAGTTATCTTCCAACCTCCATATGTGATGATGCACAACCCCTCGAATAGTAGGCAAATAACAAAAAAATGTATAAACAAACAAAAAACCCACATTTTAAAAAATTCATTGAATATGGTAAATGAGTCAACATTGAGATTCCCTTGCTGACTGTTAAGCAACTTAGTTTGGGGAAGTTCTTCTCCCTCCACAGTTCTGAGCATTACAGCAAGTAGAGGCTTAGCGCTTTCACTTCACCTCCAGCTTCCCAGTCTACCCCTCTGCATGGACCCCTAAAATGCAAGGCTGTCAAAATTGGCAGAGTGACACAAATGCCCATACAACACGCGAGCAAATCCATCACCTAGGCAGTTTAAGAGGACCCAGGACAATTCTTCTAGATACATGACTTTAAAGCAATATCCACCCATAGCTAACACTCTCTGTTAGCCATGAATGGGGAAATTAAAATTCAAGTTACAGTGAGCCAATAAAATATTCCAAGATATTTTTAGCTCTCCCTGGCTCATGAAGCAAGCATGTCTGACTCACCAGGAAGAGCTCTCTCACTTTATAAAGATACCAAGGCAAATGAGAAACAAACCAGAGGGTGGGCAGATACTCAGGTGAGGGTTGGGCTGATCCACAATTCTCTCAATAAGGAACATTTCCAAGCTGTTCTGAGCTGCTCCAAGCTTCTGGAAGTTTAAGTCCCAGGAGACACACCTATGCTGACAGTTTGCTCCTGAGAACTTCAATACCCTGTGCTGAGTTCTCTTTTCTACAAAAGCCATAGTTACCCTTACACTCAGAGGACAGTATTTATGGCATTCCCACGCCTAGCTCGGAAGTGTTACCAGTGAAGGTTCTCTAGATGTGAAGAGGAAGAGAACCCAAATGTCCACATTTCCTATCAGAAGATAGGAGTGCTTTTGTCCACTTCCCCCTCCCATGAGCTGTTAAGAGATTGACAATTCAATAAGTGTTTGTGTTAAAGTACTTTGCTAACTTGTGAAGTTACTAACACATTTCAAATTCCACAAGCTTTCACCTTATTTTCTCTCAGGATTTTTAGGGACGCCATAATAAAATATTGAGAAATGTTACCAATCACAGAACAGAGTAGGAGATGGGAGGAAGGAACTAAGTGTCAAGGACTGAAGCCCCTCATCTGAATCTGGAAACATGCACACGTGACTGGGTATCTGAATCTGGGGGCATACACATAAGGCTAGGCATCAGACACACCATACAATGCTGAGGGGAGCATGTTTTTCAGTAGCCTTTGGGTTTCACCACATTTTTTTTTTACTAAATTTTCTGAGAGTTATTTATTTTTTATATTATGTGTATGAGAGTTTTGTCTGTGTGAATGTTTGTGAAACATGTACATGCAGTACCTCAGAAGCCAAAAGAAGGTGTTGGATTCCCTAGAATTGGAGTTACATATTGTTAGCTGCTATGTGAGTGACAGGAACCAACCTGGTCCTCTGAAAGAGCAGTTAAATGCTTTACCTGCTGAGCTATCCCTCAAGCCCCACTACTACGTTTTAAAGGAGTCTCAAACATTTAGAATCACTAAACAAAGACTCAAGAGAAGGCACCTCTGTATTCACTGAGTCCAAGTGTGACCCTAACTGGGACAAATTCTGGGCTTGGGAAGAAAGTCCACAAAAGCATGAAGCTTAAGTCATTAGACTGTTAGAATCATTCTAGAAACAAGACACTAATCTAAGAAACAAATTCAAACAATGCACTTATTTTTAAATAATGTATCTGGGGATATATTTAGGTAAATACAAGACACACATGAGGACATATAAATATGTTTATACTAAGAAAATATTTTTAATTTTTCTGAAAATCATAAAACACTCTGAATAAAGAGTTTTCTATAATGTATGCAAGCATTTTCATTCTCACCTCACACTAACTTACAAGGCAATGTAATCCCAAGAAAAATTCCCAAAAGAGACCCCTCTGTGAAGAGTTTCAGAAGAATAGATATATCAGAAAACCAAAAATATTTTTTGAAGTATGCAGGAGAACTGGAGGTGCCACTGTGAGGTGTGCTGTGGCACCACAGAGCTGAAGATGCCAATGAAATATGCAAACACAGCCAAGGGAAGTCCAAAGCAGGCATGACCTTAGTTCAGAGAGAGGACAGTTATTCTAAAACCCTGCTGTGAAATCAATTCACAATTCATGAAAAAAAAAAATCTTAGATCTCTAACTCAGTTTGTGCTCCAAATTAAATTCTGTTGTGAAATGGAGGGAGAGAAAAGGGAGCAGAAAAGTCACAGCAGGAACTGCAGGCAGTGTCCCTGCGCAGGGCATGATTCACTTGCCTCTTGAGATTTGCTGTCACCTTTCTTTATGATCTGTCCATTAAGTGGCTCCAGATGATCTGGCTTCTCTTTGAATTTGGTCAGTGGGCAAGAAGACAGAGTAACCCACTTAAAAAAAAAATAAGACTATCCACAGCTTCTATCAATAGTATTGGGAGAAAAAAAAATGGCCATTCCAAGAGGGATATAGAGTTTGTTGCACAGACTGTCCCAGCCCAAGCCAAGAAAAATGAGGGTAAAATGCTCTGCTCACTCAAAGTGATGGTGAGACATTCAGAACACAAGACAGGATCACACTGACAATAACAACATAGGAAAGCATAGCACAAGACATGGTGGAGATGGGGGGGAGCAGAGCACTTCAGGCACACGATGAACTAACACTGAGTTCCCAACTCAACCCCTCTGTAGAGGTCAACTCCAGTCCCTGTGGAGGTCCATTAAGTGACAGCTCTCAACTGGCACATCACCAAGGCTCCAAGGGCTCAGAGGCTGGAAGTAACAATTCCCTTAATATGGGCACAGGACAACCTGAGGCCAGTGGATGCTCCAGCAGAACCCAAAAGGTTTACTCCCAAGAGAAGTGATTGCAGAAGATGCTAATGGCTAAGTAATGGCAGGAGGGAGCATGTTGGCCGTGGGCATGAGTAACCACGGTGAAGTACCCTTTTAGACTAAGAAGACTCTAGAAACCACCATTAAGATAACAGATTCTTCTGTATCAGCTCCTTTCCTTTTTAGCCTGAACAAAAATTAATTCATAGGATTAAGTGATTTCTTAAGCCTCTCAAAAGAATACTGATTAGGAAAAGTCAAAAAAGTGGCTGAGGGCATCACAGGGTAGAGTAGGGGGAACCCATGAGGGAAAAGCTAGGCTTTATATGGAATGACCACCAATCTCAACAGCACACAATTCCAACAGTACATGTGAAATAGAAATACTGAAATCTTACTTTCTTGTTTCTTCACATCAGTGACTAATAAAGTTTGGCAAGAATAAAGTACACTAAAGATGTAAAAGCTCAAGACCTCAGCTACCTTGAATTGCCTTCAATCAGACCTCTGTCTCGAAGCTCCCTTGAGATTGGCTATTTCAGTATGTTTCCCTAGGCATAAGGAAGCCAATGGAGAGTCCAAAAAATATGATCAATTACACACCAAATTCTTCTGAGATTTCACTTTACTCAACAACAGAGCTTAAGATAGGTATGGTATGTGTGTGTGTGTGTGTGTGTGTGTGTGTGTGTGTGTGTGTGTTAACTTTCTCAAAATTATCAGTGAGGTACAAAATGTGTGCATTATCTTATTCTTCTATGGAAACCACATCTCCTAAAATACATCAGTACTAGGAGGTTCCCAGGCAGCCAAGCGCCATACATGGAAACAGAATAGTGCCAAAGTACTATCACTGAGGGCTTCCTGGGAGTGCATAGCCAGCCTGCTGTCATATTACTCCACCCAAAGAACTATCATTATTACCTCTTTCATTTGCCCTCCTCTCCCCAGGTCATTTAAGGTCTTAATGGCTCTGGCGACACATGTTAGAAAGAGCAGGAACTACTGCCAAGGTTAACTGGGATGGATGTTCCTGTGAGCTTACAGAAGTGAAAGACAAAGGAATAACACAAAGCAAAGACTAAGGAACAATTCAAAATCAGACTAGACTGGATTCAAGAAGCACTTATGACATTTCCTTCCTTCTCTACTCAGCAAATGCCCATCATGACAAGGAAGGTTGCCATGCTATACTAATTAGAGCAAGACTAAAATCTCTAACTTAGGAATTAGGACTCATTGCGTTCTTTGTTTTGTTAGTGAAGGAAATTTCAGGTCATTTAATCGCTTACTCCGGACCATGATAAGCAAATAACTTGGTGGGTGGGTCAATATAGTGATCATAGATAGCATTACAATTTGGGTGTATGCCGGAAAACTGAAATGGCTGTACATATTTTCACTAAGGATAAAGTATTTTTCATCCCATAAGAAAAGCAGTGCAGAAAAATAACATGCTATNAAGTAGTTACTGTCCCAGAAAAATCACAAGTTTGTGGTTGGTATGTGGAAGCTATAGACCACCTCCAGTCTCCCTTGCCACTGTGTGTATTCTCAACTACTAATACTTGATATTACAAAAGAAAAACAAAAACAAAAAAAGCCTACTGAACCAACCAAACTTTGAGTCATTTACAAAAACAGGTATTTTTCTACAATTATGTAGACTGCACTTAATATGCGTGTTTATCAATAGCAAAACAAAACAACAAAAAAAGCCACATATAAAAGAAGACTAAAGGAAGAGCTTTCCTTCAGCTTCTGTGGATTCGCTGCAATGAACTGCTAACATGTGGGTAAAATGGGAACAGACACAAATGTGAGGCACACAGAGGAAGTCATGCAATTTAGCAATGAAGATTCCCCTGTCCCATGGGGAAGATAGAAAATGGAAAATGCAAAGTCCTTGGGCTCACAGAACAGACAAAAGATTGTAAATGATTCTTTGCTACAGGAGAACTTTTCCCTCTGAATACTGACCAGGACTGAAATGGAAAATGGTGGCATTTTGCAAAAGCCTTTCCAGGTGCATGACGGACTTCAGCTTTCTTTTTTCTTCCTACCACATGACTTTAGTTAAGTGAAAACTCAGCAAAGACCAGAGATGATTGGTTTCTCAGAAAGCCTCCTCTAGCATCTGCCAATTTCTAGGTAATCCTCTAAATAAAATACAGGCAATGTCACCCTATTTTGGAGTGACAGTCCCTAGGTATGACAGAAAAGTCTCCAAATACCAGAAAGAAAGTAAAGAGGTTTCAATGAAAACCAACCCCCTGCCCCTACCACACACACATATACACACACATACACACACATACACACACACACACACACACACACACACACACACACACANATACACACACATACACACACACACACACACACACACATACACACACATACACACATACATATACACACATGCATACACACACATATACACACACATACACACACATACACACACATACACATTCACACACACACATACACACACATACACATTCACACACACACGTACACACACACACACTTAAATTTTATCAATTAAAATTTATCAATGTCTAGTTCTACTTGATTTTTTTTTTTTTAATTTTCATGTGAATCTTTTGCTTAAAGAAAAATATCTGGAGTCTTATTCCATTTGAATAGATTCAAGTTGAGTTCCTGGGAAGTCATCCAGAGAGTTAGATTGCTTTAAAATTGGACATGCGTTAAATGAAGCTTTGTCTAGCAAAACTGAGCGAGTAACTGATATGGCATCTGTATGTTCAGTCTGCACAAGGTTCCTTTATCTGGGAAGCATTACTCAGAGACAAACAGAACATCAGATTACAGTCCTGGAGAATCATACTCACCTCTTTTACCGATGCTGCCAGTTCACACAAATATTATATGTGCATCAACCACCTGTTTCCAGAAGAATTTGTAATCTACCTGCTACATTTCGCTCCCCAAAGGCTCTCCTACTTGACACGTGTGCCCCTTTCATTCATTCCACTGCAGTCACCTTTCAGCCCTCAGAGGTTCACTCACAGTAAATGTGCAAAGTGGTGTGCTTTAATACCAGGGACAAAAACAGAAGAAGCCTTCTGCGTTATAATGTATAATGAAACCGAACCCCCAATTCTGAGAGTTCTCTGAACTTGCACTAAAAGCCATTGCGGGAAAGAGGCTCATTCCTGGCTGCCAGGTTCCTTTCACATTACCTGCTTCAGTGTACTTCAGTCCCACTTTTTCGTCTGTGTCTTTTGTCTTTGGGGGTGGCCAGACAGCTTGGAGTCTGCCAGGAGTCCTGTCGTCCTGCTCTGTGGGGCTCTGGTCCGGCTGTGCAAAACAGGTAGAGAATAACTTAAGTGAAATGTGCCCAGAGCAAATTGATTCTTGGAAACACACATCCTAACACTAATTCTAATATCGATTTAATGTCCAGTTGCATGTTGCTCCATTACTTGTAATTGAGCTATCTTAGTACAGTATGAACCCTTTTCCAGAAGGGTAAAGGATCAGTTGGGTTAAAAACTAAAGCAAACAAAACAAAAATCAAACAAACAAACAAACAACAAAAAACCCTTAAGAGTGCCTAACATGCAACCCTTTATTTTTGTTATTCAGCTTTTTAAAGGGCACCAGTAATTTTTGAACTGCAGAAACAAAAACAAATGCAATATCATCTGGCACATTTATAGGAACATTTACAAATGTACTCCAAATAACTTCGCACTATTTACATTAAGGACTAAGTTTGCATTTTCCATGAACATTAGCAATAATTGAAGACACACTTCTCTAAGCATTCCACACTAATTTTAATTCTTTCCTATTACAAAATAAAAGAGATTGACTCCATGTTCAAGTTTTTTTTTTTTTAAATAGAAGTTATATTTTGCAACTAGAATGCTATGGTGTGTTTCTATTTAACAACCTATGATAATTTTCTAGAGATTTTAATTTTTAATAGCTTAATTAAATATACAAGCAGACATGATAATCCTATACTNAATTGATGTTTAACAAGAAATTCTACCCATTGTTCCCATGAACTTTCAATGCCACACATTCCCTGGTCATTATAACTTTCTTTGAATAATTACATATTTTATTAGTTAGAGTATCTTGTACTCTGATTTCATTTATTCTTTCCATTAGGGTGAGGGCTAGGTTCCTCTTTTTGTATATGGGGAGACAGGATCAGAGATTATCAAGGTCACCTTGCCATAAATGACAGAGTTGGGATTAAAAACCAGTTCTCATTCTAAATTCAGTACTCAGCCAGGAAACCACATAAACAACACAGAACATTTCAGTAGCATCATAAATACATATTTTGCTAAATGGCACACTTTCAAAGGAGAGCCTTGTGTTCACAGGAGTATAATTGAATGGTGAGGAAACCCCTATAAATTTGGGCTATACTTGCACATGGCACAGCGCATCGCTTCCCCATATTGCTAATGTTTTATAAGCACAATGACCATTGATGTTTAAACTCAGGGTGTACATTTTCCTTTCATTCCAACACATCCTTACACAGACAACAATTACATTCAAGAAAAACAGAAGAAAGAGATATACTTCTGTCCAACATCGTACTGTTAGGCAAGATAAACTTAATATCATTATTATATTTTTTACCAAAGAAAGTAAAATACTAATAATGACAGGCAACTCGGATTCATTTTAACAGGAAACCTGGAAAGAAAAAAATTACAGCATTATATGTTATGTCAAAATTCTACATACGCTTTTGGGATCAGAGGGGCTGTCTGCTGGCCTTGACTTGGACCTTTCGAACACAGCGCGCAGTGATTCCTTCTCATGTCTCATCTTTCGCTTAAGAGCTTCCAGCTCAGAGGTGTCAGCTGTGGTCCCCTTTTTAGGGGGACGGATGAATAAGGCCTTAAAGGCCTCCAGAGCAGTCTCTGGTGGCTTTGACTTCACCTGGCCACCCTGGACTTGGGCATCTTCAGAACTCTTCTGGCTCTCCTGGTCAGTACTACAGCCCATCTCATCTGCCTCACGGAACTCGGGGTCTGCTCCCTTCAGTTCGGTTCTTGGCATGTCAATGTTGAGTAGCTGAGATAGCTGCTCCAGGAGAGTGGGAGTGGCCTTCGGATCGGTTGTTCTACCCTGGCTCTTCACTGTCTGCGGGCCTCCTTGCACCAGAGATTTATGAACAGGCTGGGTCAACTTGAGCAAAGCCAAGTCCCCGTCCTTGGGTTTGATTTCAGTAATGGTCTCCCCTGCCTCTGCTGTAGCCCCCTTCTTCAGCACACGGAGCCCACTAAAGAAAGCTGGAAGCTGGAACGACTTCTCTCCGGGGGCTTCTCTCTCTCTTTTAGAAACAGTACTCTCAGNGACACCAACAGTCTGGTCTGTTGCTGCGGGTGGGATTTGGGACCTTCCTTCTGCAGCCTGGCCCTGCCCATGGCTGGGCTCTGCCGGATGGCTACCATCACCGCCAAGGTCCAGTTTGCTTCTTGTCTCAGGTAAAGTTCTCTTAGACTCATCACAGAGTTCCGCATCATCAGTTTCCCCAGTGTCGTCATTTTCTCCCGAATCTCCCGGTCTTTCTTTGGGCTCTTGACATGGTTCAGATGAAACAACAGTGGTCGACTCCTGGGTATCAAGGCCACTTCCTTCTTCTGCTTCTTGGCCTCCATCTTCAGAGTCAGAATCACTGGTGGTGTGAACCAGGGTCCCACGGACCCAAATGACATCCTCACCATCCACACTCACAGTGACAGGTGAAAGCAGCTCACGACCAGGGGAAGAGGTGTTTGATCTGGCTTTTCCCTGATTTCCCTCCGATCCTGTCTCCGCCCTTGCTGACTTCCCATCATTTTCAAGATCAGGTGGAACTGGAGCCTCTGGCTGTGGCTGATCTGAACCTTCGCTGGGATCATCTCCCTCAGGAGCACGATCCACCTCTAAACTGCGAAACGCCTTCAGCACAGCATCTTCCTCTTCAGGATCCAAGGAATCCAATTTACTTGTAAATCCAAACAGTGATTTCATAGAGAATTTACTCAGGATTGATTGAGCCATCTCAAGCCTGGCTTCGGATTTGTCTGGTTCCAGCACATCTCTGCTGTTGAGAGAGTTACCAACCTCCTCCATGTCCCGGCAGTGCCCTTGACAGAAGTTCTGCCTTGTGTTACCTGCCCTGCTCGCTCAGTTTATCCGCTCCATCTGCTCTTGACTTACAGGACAGGGAGCTACAGGACCGGGGAGAGAGCCAGGCTTTCAGCAGCTCAGAAAACACACTTGGTCTCTTTCAGGTCACAGAGCCCTCCCTTCCGGTTTGTTCGATGCCGGCGTGCCCAGGGCAACTTGCTAAGTCTGGGCAACTCTATGCCCCAAAGCAGCTGAGGCTGCACACCTTACTACACATGGGCAGGCAGGCTGCTCTTCTGGACTTCCGTATTTACTCCCCAGGACAAAAGGCGTTTTGTCGCAGGAAAAGTCAGCCTGTCCCGTAATCCCAGCCCAGGACTTCAGGAGGAGCTCCGCCCCGTGCCTACGATTCTCCTGGTCGCATTCAACTTCCTCATTGGTGAGCAAGTTGAGGTTCTTAAAAGTGCTGAGCCGGCAAGCTGGTCCTGACAGCCCTGAACCACCCTCTGGTGCAGACCAAGAGATTCCAAAGTGAATCAGCAGAAAATGACCAAAGGATTTGAGAAGTGAGCCCTCTTTTCCATCCGGACCTTAATCAGAGGCCTGGGCCAGCCAGGCCCCAAACCCAGCATTTCGCCCACATCAACAGCCTCCTGCAAACCCCTAATCAAAGACAGGAAGTAAAGAAAAAGATCCTCTCAAAGTGCCCAGAACTCTCAGGGCAGTTAACTTACTACCCTTGGAATGTCTTTTGTTTTTAAATGTTTTCCTCCAGCTAGCCAGCAGGTTTCATCTGGAATGCAGATTTTCTCTGACTGCTGGGAAGGAAAACCAACTGGACTGGTTTCAGATTACTGCTGTTTTAGCTCTGCCCTGCCTGGGTGTTCTGCAAACAGGTACTTAGACAAGCACGCCCACCACGCCCAGAGTCCACCTACTGTAGGGCAGCAGAATAAACAGCCCCAGCCCTGCACCAGTGCTTATTTCTGAGTTGTGGGCCAACCTTAGGTCTCCTTCTGTTCAGCAGCAGTGACTCCCTCAGTGAGTTACAAATCCTGGTGGCAGAAGAGACTCCTTTCTGCTTTGGTGTTGCAACCAAATAAATGGACCTGGCACGGCACGATTTTGGCACACGACCTGCCTTCTTGGTCAAAGTCATTCACTAAAGATTCCCAAGAATCTTTATTTCTCTAAAGGTCTAAAATATCTATCAGTTTGGTCTCCACTGCCCATTTTGGGCAAAAAAAAAAAAAAAGTAAAAAACAAAAAAAAACAGCACAGATTGGACGAAAGGCCATTCTAATTATATACTGTAGACCTAGAAATCTGAGGACATGGGGGTAAGGGAATCACAGCTGCCCAGTTACCTCTTGGGACAGCTTCCTGTCAAACCCAAAGGTCTGAGGAATTCTCGTTGCAATAATGCATTTTAACAATGTATGATTGCACAAAAGGAAAACTCAAACAAAGGGTGAGTATATTCCATCAAACCTTATAGAAAAGAATAAACCCTAATTGTTTCCTATGGCTAAATCGTTTCTGGATGACCCCCGACTCTGACATTTTGGGGTTACTAACTGACCTAAATTTAAAAGGTGTGGTGCTAGGAATGTAGCTCAGTCAGTAAAATGTGTGCCTAGTATGCACAAGGCTTGGGGCTTAATCTCCAGGAGAGCAAACAACAAAATTAAACAAAACAAAGTAAACATCAGGGCAGGGAGAAAGGAAGAAAGGAAGAAAGGAAGAAAGGAAGAAAGGAAGAAAGGAAGAAAGGAAGAGAGAGAGAGAGAGAGAGAGAGAGAGAGAGATCTGATGGTGTCATTCTTCTGTTCTAGAGGAAATAGCCATTGATAAAAATCTGACTTCTTTGAGATTGTGGAAAGAAGGGATCATCACACCAGTTTCATGAGCTACATACACAAACACAGTACTAGAGGAGGAGACTCAGTTTTGCACACTTGGTGTTTTCCTTCTCTCTCAGGATGTTTCATTTCCTCAGATATAACTTAGGACTGATTTCAGGCACCTCCACAGACTTGGACCAAAATACAAGCTGGAAGGGGTCGTTAGTCCCTCTGTATCATAGTACTGGGCAGACTCACAGGGTTTCAGTGTCCCCTCATTATCCACAGGCGCCAACACAGTTTCATAGAAAACGGATCCAGGCATTAATGGACTGACACCCCTCCGCTCTAGGTAGTAAGGCTTTATTAGACTTATTTTATATTAAGAAATCCAAGTGAAGAGAAGGTAATTGAGTAGAGTTTCACAGGGTAGCAGGTGTGAATGAAGACAGTAATATCTAGAATTGAGCATTTACTATGTGCCCAAGCATCGTATTAAATGCTTTGCAAATACTAACTCATTTAGATATAGATAGCTGATAGAGCTTGGAATTTATTCTATTTCTCCTGCTAGAAAATGGACACAAAGAGATTAAATAACTCATGTTTATAGGGTCAATGAACAATGGAACCAGAATTTGACTCTAGGATGTACTCTTAACCACCCTCTAGAACTCAGAAGTGGGCTTCCTGCCCTCATTGGACACCACACATGGCTGAGTCTTGAAATACAAAGGTTACGGTAGACTCTTAGGATCTGAGGGAGACTTTCTCCTTTGGGGATGACATGAAGACAGACTTCACAAAACTTATTGACAGAGAATGACTATACTTTTATGTTGCTGGAACTTTAGGGCAAATTATCTAAATATTTATTTAAATGTTTAATAATTATATAATTTAAATAATTAAATTGTTATCCAGAAATAATTATTTATTTAGGAAAATTATTTCAGAAAAGTCAGAAATGAAGGCCCAAATGAGAGAAACTCCCAGCAGAGGAATTTCTAAGAGAGGAAAATGCCATTGGATTTCCTTGTCTAAAAGATTTGTAGGGCTATGGTAGAAACTGGATAGAGGATGAGGTAATCTCTACCGAGATTAGTTAATTTTCTGGGTTTTCAAGGACTAAGCCAATAGTGGGCCTAGACTCATTATGCCTGTACCCATGGCCTAACTAAGGAGATGGTCACATACTATTGATGGACTGGGGTAGACAATATCTCTCTCTGTCCATCCCTGACTCCAAGTCTGCTACCTGTTAGTCGCTTGACCAACATTACTACCTTCAGACTTTGCAAATGTCTCACGGCTGTCAATTACACTAGACTTTCTCTATTGTCTTATTTACGTGGTCAACTTGCAGCTTTACCACAGCAGAGAGCTAACTCCATCCCAGCCACTAAGATGTAGCTGCAGTCTTTCTTGGTGACCTCATTTTTAGCTCCTTACAGAGTGGTCTGAGGTGGTCTCCTAGCAGGAACCTTCTAGTTAGAAGCTATCCTTCCTTACCGTTAGCCTGTCACAATCAGCTACGCTAGGAGTGAGGATTTACAAAAAGACAACACTGAGTTGTGGTCATTCCTCAAGAGCTTTCAGAGGGGGCCTGCTAGGCTGCTGTCAGTGGCCCAGAGCTCTGTCCTTCTGCTTCTTCTTTTCTGTCTAGCCTGGTTATCTCATACCCAACTCTTAGACCTCTTCTTCTTCATCTTCTTTAGTGTCTTAGGCTTTGCCATGTTAACCTTTAATCTTCCTTTTAATTCCAACCCCTGTTCTCACTATTACTTATGTGAGCAACTTGCACTGTCTGTGATGGGTCCCTTTCCGTTACAATGCACAGAGAGCTATCTATCTTCTGTATCACTATGAAGGAAGATAAAAAAATGGGTAAGGGTAGGCTGTATTGAGTCCAGGTAGTATCTTTTAGTTCANCAAATGAAACCTGATGTAATATTAGGAAAGTAGAGGAAGTGCTTTTATGACATCTAAAATTATGAAGTTTCATCTAAAAGGATCAAAGAATTGTGGAAGGATATGTGTATATCTGAGGCTGAATTGGACCTTGGAAAATTACAAGGGAAATATCTTGACCTCATTTTAAAAATGAAGACATCTGAAGTTAGGAGGCATTAAACTGCTACCAGCTGATAATGCACAAACAGCATATCTAGAAGGGAAACAGGAGTCCCCACCTCCTGCCCACCTTGCAGCATGATACCCACTGAGAGGACAGGAGATCTTACCCTTCACTTCTCTCATCTTCTAACACCTTCCTTCTACTTAGTTCAGAGTAATATGAACCAAACTTGAGAGTCCACAATCATGTAAATTAAGCCAAAGACCTCCTAGGCTTGCAGCATCTGCGCTGCCACCATTGCCCGCCCACCCCTCACCCCACCCCACTAACTTATACAAGCCTCAGTAATAGCCATCAACTATTTCTGTTAATCAGTTGAACAAAAAAAAACCCAGGCCATATAACCAGGCTGTGGTGGTGCATGCCTTTAATTGGATCTCTGAGTTCAAGGCTAGCCTGGTTTACAGAGTAGGTTCAAGGACAGCCAGGGGCTACACAGAGAAACCCTGTCTTGAGAAAACAACAAACAAAACAAAACCAGGCCACATGTTCTCTTTGTAAGGACAAGTCCCAGTGATTAAGGCCTTTTCCTGTTGAGCAGTGTAAAAATATTTCCAAGACTGGTTCCACCGTGGAAATGCATTAAATATGGACAATAACATAAATGAATATGAAAGGAGAATGGTGAGATTAACCTTGCTGTGAAAGTGGAAGAGAACAGAGGTTCTGGTTTCTAGGCTCCATCCATGCTTGGCACCTATAAGCCTGCTTCCTGGCCAGTGACATAGGCTCCCTGTGCTGTGGCTTTATCACCTGGAGTATGACAGTATTATGTCATGGTGATTGTGAGATGTATTTATTTGATATTCCCCTCCATGCCTGGTCATAGGACTTCATGAGTACTTCAGGCTTTCATGGGAAAGAAACAACCTTGTTAGTGATGTCAACCCATATCTGACAGACTTGTTTTTGTTTCGTTTTGTTTTTGTCAATAGGAAACAAATATATACTGATGAACTGACAGTCTAAGCAGGGAGTTGCTCCCTTTCAAATCCCCATAATCCATACATTTGGAAAGAGGGACTAAAGGTCTCCAAATCACTGTTTCATCTATACTCCACTGGACTCCAAAGCAAATTCTTTCACAGGATTTCTCTGAGTGTTTTAGGGCCCTCCAAGGTTGGATTTTCCATCTCTTTCACCGTTGGAGATGGTTTTCTCAGGTGACTCTGCAGAAGGTCACTAAGTTCACTCTATTCTTTATTATATTTCCTGGTCCAAGATAATTTTCAAACCAACTCAACCATTTCGAGGAGGGGGTGTGGAGGGAAGATACCTGTAGATTGGGAGCATCTTTCCATTCTTCCTCAAATGTCTCCTGAAACACACAGATAGCAACTCTGCAAGGACAGTCCTGCATCTCTAATTCCTAATTCCCCATCCTTACCATGAGAGCTCTGATACTTTTTCCTTTTTTTTTTCTGTCATTATGACAATTCATTAGACTTCAAAGGTACTGCTTTATTTACAATGTGAAAAGTAAGATCAAGCTGGCCATTACAAGGCTGTGAGGTTCTTACTATCAAATATTTCTAAGACTGGATTCCTCGAGCCAGTGTCAAAGATTATCTGGAAAGGGGACTCACTGTTAATATCAAATAAAATAATGGAAAAAGAAAATCTGGAACTCCACTTGTGTGGCTGGTGGGAGGGGCAGCCATTAAGGTACCGAATTTTGTGGGCCATGTTTCTGAAGGATCTTGGGGTTTTCCAAAGCAAGGAGAAAGAGTTTGTTGTACCACAGGGACAACTATGATAGAAGGCCTGGGGTCTGTGGAGAAAATGTTCCAAAGTTGCTTCTGGTAAAGTTACCAAGAGGGTCTAAAATCTAATAAACTACTTTTGCCTAACGTGGCTTGTTTCTCCTCCTTCCCAAACAGCAACACCAGACAGCTCTTTGCTGCTACAAGTAGGTATCTGTTTCTTTCCTTCCTTAATTCTTACATTAATTATTTAGTTAGCATATACAATTATGGATCTCATCAGGACATTTGCACAGATGTGCATCACTGTACCTAGTACAGTGTACTCTGTTGCTGCTTGTCTCTTTCCACTCATGGTCTCCTCCTGCTCTCCAAGAGTCACCCATTCCATGCTTCTGCTTTATATAACACTGATAGAGAGGAACATTTAACATTTTTAAAAAGTCCAGATTCTGCATATGAGAGCTAACATGTAATATTTGTCTTGCCATTTCTTTTTATCATTATCTAGTTATCTGAAGAATCAGTCCAATTCCAAAACTCTAATTCCCCAAGTCCTTTTATAAGTTTTCAAACTTAAAGTAGTAAACAGAAAAGGCTAGGGAAGATGGAGACATACCTAAAACAAAATGGAGAGGGGCATGATAGCCNTAGTGGCCTGTACCTATCGTTCTGACACTTCAGAGGGGGAGGCAATAGGAAGAAAGTTTGAGACCAGCCTGGGCTACACAGAGTTCAAAGCCAGCCTGGGCTGCATACTGAGCCCCAGTCTCAAATAACCAACCAAAATAGCTCAGCTGTAGAANACTTATGTAACTTGTCAAGGCTCTAAATTCAATCCCAGCATCATGAAAAGGGGAGGGTGGGAAGAGAGGAAGGTAAGGAGGAAATGGCAGATAAATGAGAGAAGCATGCACAAAAGCAGAAGACACCAGTTTAGTTACTAGAAGATCCACGATGCCAAGTGTCTTGATTTCCTTTCTATTGCTGTGATAAAATACCAGGACCAAAGCATCTTCAGGAGAAACAGCTTTATATTTTGGCTTTCACACCCCAATCACAGTTTATCACTGAGGGAAGTCAAGGCAGAAACCCTGGTTGGAAATGGGTGTGCTAGCTGTGGTGAACCTCACCAGCCTTGTAATGGCCTTGATAAAGTCTGCTTGGATACAACCAGAATTTCTGAATCCCACTGACGTCCAAAGTAAGCAGTATGCATGATGGGGCCTTTATGTAATTTTTCTTATGCCTAAATTTGACCCACAGAGCTATGAGAAAGCTATCATTAACCTTATTTTTTTTTTTTTAAGTTTAGCTCTGCTCAATGCAAGTGTTTACAATAAAGGTAACATTCTATCTCTTGGCCTCTGAAACAGTTAACAGTAGTCCCACTCAGGTGGTTTCTATGCACCTAAAACATGGCCAGTGACTAAGAAATGAAGCTTTTAATAGGACTTCATTGTAGTTCATTTAACTAGCCCCATGTGCTACCCAGCCACTCTAGTGAGCACTGTTAATAGATGTTATAGGGTATTTCAAAGAAATTAGGTCAGGTCTGAGATTAGATACCCAAGGAATGGCAAAGCCAGGTTTTGTACTGGATCCATCTAAGTATAAGTGTTTCCTATTTTCATAGTAGTGTTTTTTTTTTTTTTAAAGCTATAGTGTAGCAGTTCTCTTTTCCATTGAAACACTGAAAGGGAGGCAGAAGAGATCGCCTTTAAAAAAAAACCTTTGTTTTAATTCCTGTAGTTAGGTAATTCAATGCTGTTCTGCATTTCCTTACTGTGTTAGCTACTGTTTTGTTCAGCTGACACAGCTGGAGTCATCTGAGAAGAGGAACCTTGTGGTAGTTTGAATAAGAATGGCTCCAACCGGCGGCTCATAGATTTGAATGCTTGGTCACCAGGGAGTGGTACTGTTTGAAGGGATTAGGAGGTGTGGCCTTGTTGGAGGAAGTTTGTCACTGGGGGTGGGCTTTGGGGTTTCTGAAGCGAAGCCAGGCCCAGTGGCTCTCTCTCTTCCTGCTGCCTGTGGATCCTGATGTAGACCTCTCAGCTCTTTCTCCAGGACCATGCCAGCCTGTGTGCTGCCATGCTTCCAGCCATGATGACAATGGACTAAACCTCTCAAACTGCAAGCCAGCCCCAATGAAATGTTTTCCTTTATAAGAGTTGCCGCGGTTATGGTGTCTCTTCACAGCGATAGAAACCCTAACTAAGACAAACTTCAACAGAAAAAAATGCCTCCATCAGATGCCCTGTAGAAAATCCTGTGCGGCATTTTCTTGATTAATGATTGACATGGGAAGACCTAGCCCTCTCTGGGTTTTGTTACCCCTGGGCAGGTGGAAGAAGCAAATAAGAAGCATCCCTCCATGGCCTCTACTTAAGTTCCTGCCTTGAGTTTCTGCCCTGACTTCTCTCAGTGATAGACTGTGATTGGGTGTGAAAGCCAAAATATAAAGCTCTTTCTCCTCAAGATGCTTTGGTCCTGGTATTTCATCACAGCAATTAAAAAGGAAATTAAGACACTTCACATCCTAGATCTTCTAGTAACTAAACAATGAATATATCCAGCTGAATGGAGAGACTCTAGCAACCCAGGCTGATGCCAGGCTCTACAATGATTGATGGATGCACAGCTCCCAACAGTTATTAATGTTCAGCTGCCATCCTTATATACAATTGAGAGTCAGCATAGACATAGGAAATGGCTCACAGTCTAAAGGGTGACACTACAAATTACGTTTAAATTTGGAAGCAGAACAGTGCTGGTCTAATGTCTAATGTTAATCAAACTATTGCCTGGTAGTATATTCCTCCCTGTCCCTAGGTTTGGTGATGACTTGGATCTGAAATGTCCCACTCAAAGCTCTTAAGTTGACACCTTAGTCCCTTATGAAACAGTGTTCAGAGGGGACTTGGGGAGATGACTGGATCAAGAGAGTTCTAACTTCATCAATGGATTAATCTATTCAAAGGTTCATAACTTAATGGTGGTAGAAACTTAAAAGAGTTGGGGCCTAGTTGGAGGAAACTGGTTACTAGGGGTATGCCTCAGAATAATTTGTCCCTGTGTGTGCTGCCTAGTTTTATGTCAACTTGGTACAAGCTAAAATCATCAGAGAGGAGGGAACCTCAATTGAGAAAATGTCTCCATAAGATCAGGCTGCAAGCAAGCCTATAAGGGCATTTTCTTAATCAGTGATTGATGGGGAGGATCCACACCATTATGAACAGGACCATCCCTGGGCTGGTGGTCCTGGATTCTATAAGAAAGCAGGCTGAGCAAGCCATGGGGAGCAAGCCTGGAAGCAGCACCTCTCCATGGCCTCTACATAAACTCCTGCCTCCAGGTTCCTGCCTATCTAGAGTTCCTGCCCTCACTGCCTTATAAAAAGATCATCAGATGAACTGTTATATGGAACTATGAATGAAATAAACCCTTTCCTCCCCAAGTTGCCTTGGGTCATCACAGCAATACTAACCCTGACTAAGACACTGTGCCTGTACACCTCCTAATAAGGGAGAGCGAGGACATCCAGAGCCCAGAGGGTAGGAACTGCTGACCTGCAGAAGCTTAAGAAACTATTCTCATTGGAAAATCAAGAGGCATGGAAATATGTTTTATTTTTATACATATCCATACAGGTAATATGTAAATATATATTTGAATATATTTTAGTACATATTTTTAGGAAAAGGGCTTCCTTTCTAGGTAGTGATACCTGTCTAAAGCCCCAGAACACTTGCAGGAAATAGAAATTTAACATAAGGAAATAGTCCTAAATGTTGAGGGGCAAAAATAAGTACTATTCCAAAACTGAAAATAAATTCAACAGTCAATAACAAGAAAATGATCAAACTCAGGTATACCCTTGATACTACACAACCACTTAAAGCTTATCTCTTAAGACTTTCAAAGAGCATGGGTAAACCATAAAGAAAGAAGGTTGTAAAATCTAGCATGACTCTCTAAAAAAAAAAATCTTCACTGAAAACAAGTCCAGACAGTGAAAAATAAAAGAAAATTTATTAATGTTTCACAGTGCTGTCTTTGTGCTGAGACAATTAGTTGATTACGTTCCCCCCAAGCACTTTTATGTTTCAAACAGTTTTCCAGGACTATGTATGATTCCTGTAATCCTAATAAATTAAGCGAAGACATAATTTCATTCACATAGAAGAAAGAAAATCAGGATTACATGGTTTGTCATATTTCCAACAAAACAAAACTACAATCATGAAAGGGAAAAGAAGCAGCCCTTCAAAGTCCATTTGGTACTGTCATCCTCCAGACTGGTTTGCAGCCTGCAGTTTGTACTCCATGCAGATTAAAATAATTTGCCAATAGATGTCACTGTTGCACTTAAGCTGAGCTCACTTACTTGTTCCCTTTCAACTTTATTCT
>LZPO01109006.1:0-10217 GCA_001675575.1 Neotoma lepida
AGAGGACCAAAATTTCTGTTGTAATAGTTTTTGCCATCTGTCTACCATAGGAAAGCTACACTTACAAAATCTCAAAATGGCTGCCTGGATAAGACCTGAACAATTGTGAGACACTCCAATGTAGATGAGGGGAATCTCATGGATTTCACCCTAGATTAAGAGCTGGCAGCAATTAACAACTGCTCAGAGAATTAGTTTTCCCCAGGGATGAGCTCCCATTTGTAATCCAGTAGTGACCATCCCTAGAAACATACACGAAGGTAACCCTGAATGTATTCAACAGGCTATATTTATATGTTTGCTCGTGTGTATATGTAATAGCAATGGTTAAAGAAGAGGAAGTGGTGAATTTCAGGGAAGGCAGACATGGAAGAGGTAGGAAAGGGAGAGAGGATAATTTAATTTACATTCTTATTAAATTTTTAGAAATTAAAAAAAGAAAGAGACTGGAAAATGGAGCCCGTCTCCTATTACAGATCTTTATAAGCATGGTCCACGAATCCTAGATTGTTCATGGAATGCTGTAACCTTACTCTCCAGAGCTGCCATCCTGCACCCCATGACCAGATCCTTTAACCAGCATTATTGCTCTTAGTTGAATGGGAGAGATAGCACAACTGGAGATTAGATACACAGTGGTTCACACTAACTTCCCAGAACTGCACACTGGGTAATCTTCCTTTGAACAGGGCAAATTAAGTGCAGAAGACTGTACATGAGAAGCTTGGCCCAACTGTAAAAGTGTATTCCCTAAATGGAGACCCCCAGCAGCCCATTGCCCTATGCCTCTATACTGGTTACCACCCAGCCTGGTGTTCTNTTGAAGCACACTCAGGTGACCTATTCTGAGTATACTCCAGTATATCCAGTTAACTATTCTTATAAAAGAGCCACCAGAGGGCCAAGAAGGTAGTTACAGACTCCCTAGTGTAATTGTTCTGAAGATTTAGAGGACAACCNTTATAATAAAGTTAGTTTCTCANGGGAAATGTTAGTATTTCTAACAAGTAAATAGTGGNGAGTCCAACTATGCAACTGAAGCTCTTAATTTGGTTAATTAATATTAACATGGTGAATGTTGTTGAATATGGGTTGAACACAGTTTTTAAAATAAAGTTAATTAGTTGTCAAATTATTAACTTAAGAAATTTATTTCGTCTGAATTATGACTTTGTTTTTTGGTTGGGAAAATGAAATATCTAACTATACTTCTTAAAGTCCTAGAGCTCTACAGATGACTGATGGGAAAGGCCTCCTTTAGACAAGTCATGGTCTCTAACAGTCTGGCGTTGAGAGCATTTCCAGCAAAGCAAACCATCTTGACTCATAATCTCTGCTTGGCTTCTGTAAACATTGAAGTTTATGATCCCTGCCTGACATTGACGGTCACACTGCATAATCCCTGTCAAACGTGGCAACAAAATACAAATATGGAAGATAAGTCAACTTTATCTCTNGCCCTTATTTATCCAGCTCAGCTGCCACTACACTTTCTTTCTACTGCATTACCGCACAGGTCTAGAAGGCCTTATTTCTCTCCTTTGGAATACCAAAGCCTCACTGGAGAGGAACGAACGCCTTTATGGCAGAACCCCTTAAAATCAGTTTTCTATAGANTGAGGCAGCAGGGCAAGAGTTTTCTTTGTAGAAAGGATCACTAATTGTCCCCTGAAAATAGGCACCTTTTCTGTTTATTCCTGTTACTGTCATAGAAGAGGATAGTATACGGATATATGGTCTTTGTAGGCAATAGGGTCCTGAGGAAACACAGTGCTATTGAACTAAACAAATAGGAATATCTGGAGGTTTTAGGGAGTTTTTTTTTTTTTCCGAGACAAGGTTTCTCTGTGTAGCTTTGCGCCTTTCCTGGAACTCACTCGGTAGCCCAGGCTGGCCTCGAACTCACAGAGATCCGCCTGCCTCTGCCTCCTGAGCGCTGGGATTAAAGGCGTGCGCCACCACTGCCCGACCGGGAGTTATTTTTTGACTCTAGTTTATTGTCTGAGAAAAGTTTAAAATTTAATTTCTGCTCCTTTCTTTTGACAGATATCGCATTGTTTTATCATTTATTGAGATAAAACAATAGCCTTCTATACCTGGAATTACTTTTCATCTATATGTAGAATTAATTTCCTTATATCCTAGNGTAACTTTACAGATATTCAAGAAAATAATGTATGAAGATTAATTAGAAAAATANATTCTTTAAAATACTGGTGGTAAAAACAAAACTACACAACTCTTAAATAGTTATTGTGATAAGACATAAAAAATAGTACTTGAAAACTTATTAGATAGATTAAGTATCTGAGATTACTCAGTTTAAACCATGCCTTATTTTTTATAGGTATTTCCTCATAAGTCTGCTAAAGACATTGCATGTGTCTCAAAATGTTGAATACTTGTAATCAACATTGCCCAACTTAGCCTTGGCTAATGCCTTGCCCCTCTTACCTATAGGTGTTCCTACTCCATAACCTTTGGAGTCGATGAGGCCCCCAATCTGAGTGAGGTTGCAGTTCCTCTGTGTCACATACTCAATGCTGGTGGACTCCATCAGCAGGGCATAGTCGGTGGTGAGCACCCTTTGGATCCCTTCATCACTGTTTTTAACCAGTGCACTCTGTTGTCTACTGCTCATAAAAGCCCACATTTTCTCATAGGTGGATATCTTTGATTTCTGTAAAGAGAAAAAAAAAAGCACACCCACCAGCAGAAGAGTGCTGAAAAAAATATGGCCTGAAGCCATTCAGCATCCTCATGGGTCAAATAACAAAGGGGAAACTTTCTGTAGGCGAGGAACCGGATTGATGACACTGGGACTTCAGTCTCACAGGTAGTTGAGAAGAGCATAATTCACTAAAGAAGAGAACTTGGAGACACTTAGATCACTATGGAAGAAAAGGAGACCTTGTCAGATGGAAGTCATGGCTCAAGGTCCTCTTCTTGATTTTGGTTAGGGAAGAAAGAACACGAGTATCAACAATAGTGCTTGTCTAATGAACTATTGACATTTGACAACAGTACTTCACAGTCCACTTGGGTGAAGCTGAGGCTCTCTCCTTCCAGAACTCTATTCATTTACTCTACTTCCCTTCAACCACTGGACTTCAGTGGTTGCTTTGTTATTTTCAGGTATGGAAGCTCCAGTGCCTGGCCAGCACTACTTTGGTAGGGATAGCCTGGGATATGTCACTTGCATTCTCTCCTTTGTGAAAGAAGTACATCCATGGCTAAATTTTCTACAAAATAAGGGTTGTAAATGTTCTTTTCTAGTTAATACTCAAATCAGAAGGCTCTCCCTACTTTTTATGTATATAATTTCCAATGCAATCATATTTTAGATAACAAGGTCTGCATATTTCATTTTAAAATATTCTATGATTTTCATGTCTTTTATTCAGCTTTTTGATAGAATCAATAATAGACTATATATATATGTATATTATATATGCATCTATACATAGACACCATTACCTCATTATCTTCTTTTCTTTGTTAAAATATACTGCTTGCATGTATTTCCATATTGCTTAGATATGAATTCTTTTGAATAGTGATCTATGATTAGGCATTTTACATTTTTACTCTGTAATTTCCATAATGTTTCAAGTTTTCCCCCTGAATTTGTCTTCATTTGCATCACTACACCCTTTTCATTATCTCAAAGATCAATGTCATCATGGAAATTACTGATGTTTTCAAGCTAAAGCTGGTTTTGACACATGTAGACTCCTTAGCAAGGGCAGGGCGTATCATCTTAAGGGTGCAGAAAATCTTAAGATAGGACTAGGGGTTGGAGACACTGAATAAAGCATCTCTGGAATCGGCTCTAGTAGCTTGTTCATACTCAAATGTTCTGGGAATTCAACCGGCTCCTAAGCCTATTTAAGAGTTGGGTTAACAGAATAGGCCTCATGAGTTGGGAGGAGGGGGGACAGATGGCTTTAGATTGGATTGTTAGGCATTGGAAGTGCCCCATGAGAAAGATCTTATGAGGCAGATAGCAATTCAATACACATACCTTGTGCATGGTGATGTTTTAGAGGACCTAGTCTGTCATGATGAAGCCCCTAAGACTTACTCCTCAGCCCCAGGAGATCTGAAAATTGGAGCTCATGTCTCCACAACCAAGGTGTGTGCTGGGTGCTGGAGCCGATACTTCATTTGCTGTGTGGTTTCAGCCTTGAAGAGTCTGATACTTCTAAATTTTTAGTGAAGAGAAGAGCTACTTGTGGAGAAGCAGAGAGGTCACTCTGTCTTTTTTTTTTGCAGCAAATGTACGGCTGGGAAAATTATTCCTTCATCAGGGAACTACCTTAAGGGGAAATAATTTTCTTTGAAGTATGACAATTTAAAGTTTTCTGAGACTTTAGAGATAGATGCGTTTAAACTATCACTTTTATAGATGAGGAACTTGTGGTACAGACTACTTGGAGACCAGACAGTGACAGTGGAAGTTAATATCAGAACTAACCCTAGACCCCAGAACCCCAACCTCTCATTCAGTGTTCCTTCCCCTGCTCCATTCTGACTTGGGTAGGGTAGATGTCTACATTGCCAAAATTGTTTTGACAATTACTTTAATCTTATTTGATCTACGTGCCAAAACATAACATTTATTAAAGGACTGGCATCCTCTGCAGGCCTTTTGGCTAGTTAGCTTTATGTTGGTACAGCATAGACATCAGCTTTCACGTAAAAATTTCACAGAACATTTATTTTTTCATTATTTTAAATTTTATTAAACTGAAATGTCTTAGAAAATTGGAATTTTTCTCTGTAGAAGTAGGGAACAAAAAATAAATTGCCATTTTATCCATAGTAATGGGCAGCATAAAGAGGCCTTCAAGTCACACAGTCACTTGGAGATAGTGGATTTTTCCATCATTGGTTATCTACCAAGAGAAATTTGCTGGGAAGTTTTGCTTAAGGATTCTCCAAGTCCACAGCTCTGCTCCCTGTATCAGGCACTTTGCATAACAGGTCCTGGGAGAAGCGCCACATAGTGGTCACAGTTGGTAGGTAGATGAGCCACTCCTAAACTGAGGGCTCTTCCCTGCTTAGCCCCGAGTTCTACCCACCGTAATGCTATACTCAGGAAGGTTAATTTTTTTTTGGGGGGGGGTCAGGCTCTAAAATAGCAATTTCAGAGTAAATTTGGTGTATGCTTTTGTTTTTGTTTTTGTTTTTGTTTTTGTTTTGTTTTGTTTTGTTTTTCGAGACAGAGTTTCTCTGTGTAGCTTTGCGCCTTTCCTGGAACTCACTTGGTAACCTAGGCTGGCCTCGAACTCACAGAGATCCGCCTGCCTCTGCCTCCCGAGTGCTGGGATTAAAGGCGAGCGCCACCACCGCCCGGCTTGGTGGATGCTTTTTAACCTACAAGTTTATTAGTTTTCAAGATGAAAATATTAATACTTCTTAAAACTCTGAGTGTCCTTTGCCAAAAAAATTACCGTAAATGTTAAAAGATCAAATGAAGTGTTTGAATGACAACCCGGGTGTTCTTACTCTTCCAGGTCTGCTCCAGTCTGAGTCAGCCTCCTAAATCATTCTGGATAATATGCAGAATATTAAAGCACCAGGGACAGTGATTACCTCTCATTTCACTGAATATGTCAAAAGCCAGTTAGAACTCCCATATCCTGCGAGGACACAGGCTTAGGTAAATTCCTTGGGAAGGTTTAGCCTGATTATATATCTGTATTTATGCTGATAAACATGGTTGACGGATAATAAGCATTCTTGTCAGGTATCAGTTAGAAGGCAGAGTCACTTTAACAATGTTGATCATTACTTATTTCTTCCTTTGCCCCTTATAGTGCATGCAGGCTGAATACTCACTAGGTGGTGACTTACAATGTATATGTAGGCAGTTAAAAACGGTCGAGAATAGTGATAACAATGAGCACAGACAATGTTTACTGTGTAACATGCCCTGCTNTGAGCATGTTGCATGCACTCATTCGTTAGGACTTCTGCTCTACAGGTGTAGAAATAGAATATCACACTGAAAAGTAATAAAGCTAGGGTCTCATTTCAGTGCTCCTGTTCCAGAGTCTAGGTTCTTAATCAAAGGAAATGAATTATTTGTTTGATACAAAAATCCATTAAACTCATAGCCAGGTGAATATTTCAGCAGACCTAACTCATGTTCTAAAGAAATCACATAAGTGTTTGTAAGCAGCACTCTGTTGTAGGAGAGATGTTGCAGCTTTTGCACTTAGCATACCATATATGGAGAGTATTTAATGACTTTCAACATTCTACAAATTTAGGCAAAAATTCAGTGTCTCAAGATGTGCAGCAGTTGGAATCTGGAAGATACTGTGGATATCGTTTGTATTTTTCCTTGCCTTTTGTAGCGTTTTGTTTTCTCTATAGTTCTGTTTTCAGTTGTTGGGTTTTCCTGGCAGGATACGAGATGGTGAGAGCTCTGCAGTACAGTGTGTTTTTAAGATTGATAGAACCTCCATTTTATAGAAATATCTTTCTGATGGTTCATTTCTATTGAGATAAGTATTGCTTATCACAGTATTTCTCCAACCAATAGAGCACCTATAGGGAAAATATATGATCTCATTATTCAGTAGAATCAATATCTGTGAAATTCTGCTTTGGGACAGAGTATCTGAAGGTGTTATGTTCACACAGGTTTACACATGTTTCCTTTTGCTGATTTTCATAATTCTATACACATACACATTAGGAATAAGTTATTGAGGTTTTCTCTTTGGCATTGTGTCAAAAGCAACCTTATAAATGTTCTATGTGTCATACAGAACAAATCAATGTTCAAAATAATTCTATATTGTCTTTCCAGCAGACTATTGAGAAATACTAACCTTAAAAAATACCCTTAAATATCAACAAAAGATATTGAGAATTCAGAATCCAAGCTTATGAAGCTGACGTATAGAGGAGAATACCTGTCTGAAAGACAACTATTTCACTTAATATAATGAAATTTCATTAAATGATACCGTCTCACACCATGTTGAACCATGATTTAATTTAACAATAATCATTTGGAAGGAGACTGTTAGAAGACATCGTCTGTGGTACAGTGGGGACTCTGCCTTTCCAGGTACGATCATTGTCTGGATCATACCCTCACCTTGAATCAATAGAAAGTTATGGCATTTGAAGATTCTCTGAAGCTTGGTTCCCTCCAGGGAATTCTCCCGCTGCGACTTAAACATCTTTGCTCAAATATGCCTCACGTTTTTCTCCCATCTACANTTAAAGATCGGTATATTACAAGCAATATGCCAGGCTTTTTAAAAGGTTAGGTTAAATTGAACTCATAGACATTTATTTCCAAGTGGATTCATTTTTATCTTCTGACACTGATAGTAAAAGGACTTGCATTTTCAAACAAGAAGATCTTATAGGTTCTACTTGGAAAAGGTTGAGGGATTTCTCTCATTTTCTGCTTCCCGGTGGTTTTGTCTGAACTCTGTCTCCCTGCAATAGCATCGGTTCCACAGGTGCTGGGCTCAGTGACTTCCTTGAAATAGCCTTTGCTTTGCTGATGGCACTAACCGCTCACCGCAAAGAGATTATACCGGTTACAGCTCCTAATTCCCACAGCTGGTCCAAAGTCCCTAGACCATGAAAGCCAGAAATGGCAAGTCTGTGATGATTTTTTTAAACCCATTTTATCCAAGTCATTTTAGACAGAATCTAGATCTAATCTTTGTAATCCCTTGGCTTGAGTCTGGGAAGACAGTGATTTGTTACAGGGAAAGACTCTACTGAGAAGTACTTCTTACAAGACCATTTCATAGCCAATTCGACCCATGGGAATTCTTCCATTCACCCCACTTCCTGTCTGTGCAATGTAAGCTGTACTGTATTTAGCAGGCTGTATGTGGCACATATGTCTATTGTAATTCACATCTCCAGGCTTTACAGAAGGCTTAAACCTTTCCCCCTCCTATCTTCTACTATGTGAGCCTTGGTGCTGACATCTTGGAGACACTGGAAAAATATTGAGCTGAGTTAAACTGAATTGCCTTGCTGAATTCTAAGGACAGCCTCTCCTCCTGCTGCTCACCAACCATGTGAGATATAGTTCTGCAAATGCAATGCATGTGCTCAGGAAAGGTTTCCAATGGGGTTTCTGTCTGGCAAAGCCATTGGANGTCTTTCAGATTTTTGGGTCTTGGCTCTGGCTTGATTTAAGGGAAGGCACATATTCTAGAGATTATTGAGCAAAAAGGCTGAATCAAGACCAGAGCGAAGTAAATTTAAGTCTACAGAGAGTGAAACAGAGAGGGCTTTTAGAGCCAAAAATTGATAATGGCGATAGCTTCTAAATTGCTTACCATTTGCTGAGGAATTATGTAAGCATATTACCTTCATTAAGTCATGTAACCCTGAAATAATCTCACGGTTTAGATGTTAGCTTCAATTTACAGGCAGGGAAGTTAAGGTATGGGGAGTTGAAGTAATTAGTTAAGGTCTACATACCTAACTAGTCAGAGTCAAGATCTGAATCCAGGCTGTGTGGCTCCAGATGCTGGAGGTTTTAATTTATACCCTAGCATTTAATATTAATCAAATTTCCTGAGACGACCTGTGGTATTCCTTATGTGTGAAACATATATTGAAAATAATATTCCCCTGGGATGGTGGTTTACACAGGAATTGGTAAATAATTGTTTTAAGCCTCACCTGTCTCTTAGACCTTTGTTTAAAGATTATTTTAGGGAAAAATGTGACTTACTACATTGTCATGGTGACACCAGAGTTAGGTTCATTCCTTTATTTAATAAGGCAGTTAATAGAGTTGCAACAAGGAAAAAAAATAGATTTGTGCATATGCATCACTTCTAGTTTCTATGAGAGATAAAACACAGTAATGTCTTAATACACCATTTATGGAAGGAAAAATTGTAATTAGATGTCATGGCTATCAGTTTTCTTTGGTGGAAAGTGCAGAAACTGGTCAAGTGGGTCCTAGGGAAGTTAGGGTCAAGCTGTGTCCACAGACCATAACATGTCTACTGATGGTTCTTTGATTCTGCCCCCTGTGATGTTGATCATGGCCCCAGGAAGTCAGAAAAGCAGCAAGAGCCTTACCTGTTCAAAGTATCACAGTGATTAAAGGGAACAAGCCATCCACCAGTAGAACAGAGGGGTAGCAGCATGATAGTTAATACTGAGTTGTTAACCAGCTTCACCTCAAATACTAATAAAGTAGTTTGTTGATAATATCTGTTTAAGTCTGTTGAATTACTGAATTATGAATTTTCTGACTTATAAATTTCTGTTATAAATAATTAAAGTCTTGATAAGCAAAACACAGTAGTCATCTAAGTTCCTAAACAAACTGAACAGTACCAGGACCACTGGTGAAGTACTTGGCCTTTCCCTAACCATGGCTTGCTAACTGTCCTTGTTATGAATGTCACACTTTGATCAAATAGACTATTATATGATCCATGGTCTTTAAAACTTTAAGACTCAAAGTGCCCATGAACTTGTGAAAGTATAGTGTATAATAAGTATCATTAGTTCTCTGACCTTGGCCAAAAAAGTACAGTTGTAATTTTCCTTATGGGCAATGTCAGCTAGAATTTTAGGACATGTATTTAAAGAGTTCTGAAACTTTGTGAAATGTAAGCTGTGTTTCAATCCCCACCCCCTCCCAATATGAATAGTCTTAGATGACCAATGTGTTTCTACATACAAATGACTCAATGAAAGAAAAGCCTCCCTTATCTCAAACATATATATGACCCAGTTGTTTTGCTTTCAGCTAGGGGGCTGAAAAGATGATGCTGAAGTTAGAACACTTATTGCTCATCCAGAGAACCTACGTTCAGTTCTCGGCGCCAACATTGGGCATCTCACAGCTGCCAGTAATTCTAGTTCTAGAGGATCCTATACCCTCTTTTTGCTTCTCTGGGCATTTGCACTCATGTACACACACACACACACACCACAAAACATATGTGCACATGCACTCACACACACTAAAAATATGCATCTTTAAAAATACAGCTATTCTGTTTGAGGGCCTCCAGGCGTGGGATCGGGATCCGTCCCTGGTGCAGGGCCTGACTTTTTGGAGCCCAGTGCCTGTGGTGGGACACCTGGCGCAGTCTTGGCACAGGGAGGAGGGTCTTGTCCTGCCTCGGCTGAGAGTGCCAGGCTCCAGAGACTCTCCGTGGGAGACCTTGTCTTGGAGGAGGTGGGAATGGGGGGTG
>LZPO01109009.1:8573-27987 GCA_001675575.1 Neotoma lepida
TGGATAAAGAAAATGTAGTACATAAACACAATGGAGTATTACTCAGCTGTTAAAAACAATGACATCATGAAATTTGCAAGCAAATGGATGGAACTAGAAAATATCATCCTGAGTGAGGTAACCCAGACTCAGAAAGACAAATACAGTATGTACTCACTCATAAGTGGATATTAGATGTAAAGCAAAGGATAACCAGGCTACAATCCACAACCCCATAGAAGCTAGGTAAAAAGGAAGACCCTAAGAGAGACATGCATAGATCACCTTAGGAAGGAGAAATAGATAAGATCTCTGGGGTAAACTGGGAGTGTGGGAGAGGGGAGGGGATGGGGGATGTGAACATGAGGGATAGGAATGCTTGAGTTGGGGAGGGTCAGAGAGGAAGAACAATGAAAGAGATATCTTGATAGAGGGAGCAATTATGGGGTTAGGGAGAAACCTGGTACTAGGGAAACTCCCAGTACCACAAGAATGATCATAGCTAAGACTNCTAGCAATAGTGGAGAGGGTACCTGAACTGGCCTTCTGCTGTAATCAAATTGGTGTCTACCCTAATTGTCATCAAAGAACCTTCATCCATTAACTGATGGAAGCAGATGCAGAGATCCATAGCTAAACACTGGGCCGAGCTCCTGGAGTTCAGTTGAAGAGAGGGAGGAAGGATTATATGAACAAGGGGGGGTCAAGATCATGATATGGAAAACCACAGAGACAACTGTCCCCAGCTAGTGGGACCTTAGGGACTCTGGAATGACAGCTGGGGAACCTGCATGGAACTGAACTAGAACCTCTGAATGTGGGTGACAGTTGTGTGGTTTGATCTGTTTATGGGGCCCCTGGCAGTGGGGCCAGGATTTATCCCTGGTGCATGAACTGGCTTTTTGGAGTCCATTCCCTATGCTGGGATACCTTGCTCAGCCTTGATGCAGGGAGGAGGGGCTTTGCCCTGCCTCAACTTTTATGCCAGACTTTGTTGACTCCCTATGGGAGGCCTTATCCTCTCTGAGGAGGGATGGGGGGTGGCATGGTGGGGAGGTAGGGGGCAGAAGGAGGAGGGAATGGACGAGAACTGTGGTTCATATGTAAAATGCAAGAAAATTTAAATTAAAAAGAAAAAGAAATGCTGTTTTCTGCCCCAGTGGTAATACAAAATGACAGTTCTCCTAAGAGGAATTGGCAATATATCAGAGGAGTGAGCACCATTTCCACTTAGAGCCACTGAATGGTGTTTTGAAGACTTCTAAATAAACACCTGGGAAAATAGAAAACTATATACTTTGGGGAGTGGTTTGGCATTCAGCAGTATAACCTAATCATTTATGTGTATTGTGGGATTGAAGTATGCGCATATGAGTGCAGGGGCGGTCAGAGGCATCAGAAATCCCTGGAGCTAGAATTAGAGGCAGTTGTGAGCCACCTGACATGGGTGCCTTTGGTGATATTTTCTCTGTGTCCCCCAATAAAGTTTATCTGAGGATCAGAGGAAAAAGCAAGCCACTGTATTACATAGATGTCGGGCAATGGCAGCACACACCTTTAATCTTATCACTCAAGAGGTAGGGATCTGTCTGGATCATTGTGAGTTCAAGGCCACACTGGGAACAGATCCAGGTGTGGTGACACACACCTTAAGTTCCAAAACTAGTTAACCATAAAGATCTGGAGGTCTGTACAGACAGACAGGAAGTGACAGAGCTGGACAGAAAGAGGAAGTGATGTAACTGGGCAGAGAGAGAAAATGAGTTAGCAGAACAGAAGGGAATGTAGGCGTGGGTATACAGGAAGTAGGTNTCTTTGGAGACTGAGGGTTGGTGAGGTGAGGTTGGACTGTGNCTTGTCCTATTCCTTTGATCTCTCAGCTTTAACCCCAATTTCTGGCTCTGTGTTTTTCATTAATAAGACCATTTAGCAATTCGTCTACAGGTGCCAGTACCAAACTCTGGTCCTCTTTCAGAGGAGTACATGCTCTTAACCACTGAGCCATCTGTCCAGCCCAGGCATATAATATTGAGAAAGCAGTTACTCCCGTGTCCAAGTCATATTTCTCCATAGAAGAACTGANAGACAGGTGGATCTGTTTATGACAGATAGGTTGATCTCTACATCTGTCTACACCTGTTTTGGAATGGCACTAAACTTTCTTCTGTAGCATCTCACCATGTGTACGATGTGACAGGCCTGGACAATATCTTATAATTAATTATGATTCTATCCTTGGTTTAAAGTATATAGGCAGAAAGCACAGGTGCTTCCCCATTAAGCATTACATCTCCTCAGTGTGTTTCCACAANATGCTAGCACACACTAACATTGTACAGCTTTATGAGTCATTCACTACAATCACTTCTGCCTAGAATCAGGTGAATCAGCTTTGTCTCCTACTGACCAGTGAGGTGCAGGGCACTGTGTCTCTTTTGAAACTCTTCATGGCCTTTCAATATAACCCAAGGGATGCTAGCTAAGAGACCACTGTGGTCATTGCACTTCTCTGTATGTATGATTAGAATTGCAGTGTCAAACAACTAATGAAGCTTTTGTGTGTCCTGAGGTCAGATGCCCTTTTATAATCAACTGATGACATTTAAACCCCTCAAAAGGAATAATGAGGCAACTAAACCAGTATGTCGTTCTAAAAGATAACTGCTAAGCCTATGTAAGGCAGTTAGTTCTCTTTCGAGTACACTACAGTCCTACAGAGGTTGTCACTGGTTCTGTTTCCAGTGCCTACTGATAAACATGCAACACTGAATTCATCCTACCATTAANAAGCATTTCAAAAAACTGACATCTGTAGCAAACAATAAAATGAGATTAGTNTATAGAGTATATGTATCATTATTTTCCATCAGTTAGGCAAGGCAGAAATCAGACTCAGAAGATGGGAATCATATACTGCTCATGTCATTGGTTAGAAATGGCTTTTTACTTTTCAATACATTTTACAAGAACTTTTTAGCATTTTATAAATTAAAATTTGACTTTTGTGTGTGTGGTGTATATGTGTGTGTATGTGTGTGTGTGTGTGTTTTCATATGAAGCTTGTACATGTGTGCANTCAACCATGCATGTACATGTGGAGGCTGGGGATGTATAGTGCCTTCCTCTATCACTCTCCACTTTATTTTAAAACAGGGTCTCTCATTGATCCTAGTAACTATTGATGGGTAGAAGACCATACAAGTGATCCCACCTCACCACACTTGGCTTTTGTTGGAGTGGCAATCCTAAGTGAGGTCCTCATGCTAGCACAGAAAGTGCTTTACCACTGAGACATCACTCCAACACTCAATATTTCACTTTTAGAGATAAATGGACCTATGGTGGTAGCACATCCTGTAATCCATGCCTCAGAGAGCAAGACCAGGNAGATCTCTGTGAGTTAGAGGTCAGTCTGGTCTACATACTGAGTTTCAGGACAGCCAACACGAGATAATGAGGCAATGTCTCATATATTTTTAATTTTTTGAAAAGAAACGAAGGGTAAGACTGATATGTAGTTCAGTTAGGAGAGTTCAGAAAGCCCTGGATTTAGCCCTCATCACCAGTCACACCTGTGATGCCAGCCCTGGGGAGCTAGAGATGAAACAAACAGACATTCAAGCTCATCAGCGGTTCCATTGCAATACAGGTCTAGAGTGGCTGCATAAGAACNTGTTGAAAAACACAAAACATGGTGGTGAATGTACTGTGGTGAGGCTGAAGGATGGTGTGTGGGTGAGAAAGGGAAAGACAGGGAGAAGGAAGAGTGAGGGGTCTGCATGGAGCAGGGAGGCTCAACCACAGCTCCCCTTCTGTTGCTTCCACTTCTTCCCACATTCCCTGTGTGCAGTTTATGACCAGCAAGCAGCATAGAGAAGTAGTTTCAGTTTCACATTCCCAGCAATGACTGGAAATGCAGCTGTCCTTGTTAGTTTGGCAAAGAGTCCACTGGGACTCCTGCATTCCTTCCAAGGTTAGAACAGCTCTCACTTTTCTCTAAGAACTGTGAGATGACATTGCTCCAAGGCCTGACCCAGTCCAAGGGAAAACAATAACAACAATAACAATAACAACAGCAACAACAACAACAGCGAAACCCACCTAAATAAAAACTCTGCAAATGAGCTCCAGTGGCTCAGATGATGACATTGACCATAGCAGATGTCTTCAATGGTGTTGGCTGATCTCTGCCAACTTGTGACCAGTTGCTACTCAGTGTTCACCAAGCAGAGATGTTTAGGATGGACTAGAGTTCCTAAAAATAGCTGCTGTAGGTGAGTTGTTTGGTTTCTCATGGGAACTCAAAGAAAATGAAATTGGTCGGGCTGGGCATTTACACCCTCTCAATCTCCACCCACAGAGGGCTGTTTAATGTACACACAGTGCCAATAAGCTGTAGATTGGCTCACAAAATCAGATGGATGTTTCTGAACCAGACAAGGCACAGTGGTTCACAGCTGTAATATCAGCAGTCAGGAGGTCGAGGCAGGAGCTCAAGGCCAGTCTGGACTACATAGTCCTCCAGGGATACTAGATCTACATGGGATAAAAGGGAAGACACTGTCTCAAAATGTTTTATAAGACATCATCACTTGAGTGAGGAGGCAGCTTACAAAATGGGAAAAATATTTACCAGCAATGCACTGCACAGGGGGTTAGTATGTAGACTCTACAAAGAAATATTAAACATCAAGAAAACAAGCAACCCAATCTAAAAATGGAGCATAAGCTAAACCGAGCCACAAAAGATGACACGCAAATGGCTGAGAAATATTTTTATATTTTCTTTTATTTTTTATTTAGAAGCTTTTTTTCTATTTTACATACCAACTACATTTCCCCTTCCTCCCTTCCTCCCATTCATCCCTCTCTTTCCCCCCACCTCATCCCCCATCCACTCCTCAGAGGAGGTAAGACTTCCCATGGCAAGTCAACAAAGTCTGGCATATCAAGTTGAGGCAGGACCAAGCCCCTACTTCCTGTATCAAGGCTGAGCAAGGTATCCCTCCATAGGGAATGAGTTCCAAAAAATCAGTTCATGCACCAGGGAAATCCTGGTCCTACTGCCAGGGGCCTCACATACTGTCCAAGCCACACAACTGTCACTCACATTCAGAGGGCCTAGTTCGATCCCATGCAGGTTCCCCAGCTGTCAGTTCAGAGTCAATGAGCTCCCACTAGCTCATGTAAGCTATCTCTGTGGGTTTTCCCATCATGATCTTAGGCCCCCTTGCTCATATAATCCCTCCTCCTTTTCTTCCACTGGACCCCAGGAGCTCTACCCAGTGCTTAGCTGCTTCCATCAGTTACTGATGAAGGTTCTATGATGACAATTAGAGTAGTCATTGATCTGATTACAGCAGAAGGCCAGTTCAGGGACCCTCTCCACTATTGCTTGGAGTCTTAGCTTGGTTAATCCTTGTAGGTTCCTAGGAATTTCCCTAGCACCAGGTTTCTCCCTAACTCCATATTGGCTCCCTTTATCAAGATAACTCTTTCCCTGCTCTTCCTCTCTGTCCTTCCCCAAGTCAACCATCCCATTCCCTCATATTCTCTTGACATCTCCCCATATCCCCTGCCCCTCCCTCTCCATTCTCCCAATTTACTCAGGAGATATTATCTATTTCCCCTTCCTAAGATGATCCATGCATGGCCCTCCTAGGGCCCTGCTTGTTACCTAGATTCTCTGGGGTTGTGAATTGTAGCCTGGTTATCCTTTGCTTTACATCTAATATCCACTTATGAGTGAGTACATACTGTGTTTGTCTTTTGGGGTCTGGGTTACCTCACTCGGGATGGTTTTTNCTAGTTCCATCCATTTGTCTGCAAATTTCATGATGTCATTGGTTTTTATAGCTGAGTAATACTCCATTGTATAAATGTACCACATTTTCTTTATCCATTCTTCAGTTGAGGGGCTTCTAGGTTGTTTTCAGGTTCTGGCTATTATGAATAATGCTGCTATAAACATAGTTGAGCAAATGTCCTTTGATATGTATGTGCCTCCTTTGGGTATATGCCCAAGAGTGGTATTGCTGGGTCTTGAAATAGATTGATTCCCAGTGTTCTGAGAAGCCACCATACTGATTTTCAAGCTGGTTGTACAAGTTTGCACTCCCACCATCAATGGAGGAGTGTTCCTCATCCTCTCCAGAATAGGCTGCAATGGGTGTTTTTGGTCTTAGCCATTCTGACAGATGTAAAATGGTATCTCAGAGTCATTTAGATTTGCATTTCCCTGATGTTTAAAGATGTTGAGCAATTCCTTAAATGTCTTTAGCCATTTGAGATTCTTCTGTTGAGATATCTCTGTTTAGATCTGTGCCGCAGTTTTTAATTGGATTGATTGGTATTTTGATGTCTAGTTTTTTGAGTTCTTTATGTATTTTGGAGATCATCACTCTGTCAGATATAGGGTTGGTGAAGATCTTTTCCNAGTCTGTAGGCTTCCATTTGTTTTATTTACTGTGTCCATGTCTTACAGATGCTTCTGAGCTTCAGGAGGTCCCATTTATTAATTGTTGCTCTCAATTTCTGTGCTACTAATGTTGTATTTAGGAAGTGGTGCCTATGTGTGGTGTCCTATGCTCATGCATTCAAGGCTACTTCCGACTTTCTCTTCTATCAGGTTCAGTGTAACTTGATTTATGTTGAGGTCTTTGATCCACTTGGACTTCAGTTTTGTGCATGGTGACAGATATGGATCTATTTGCAATCTTCTACGTGCTGACATCCAGTTATGCCAGCACCATTTGTTGAAGATGTTTTATTTTTTCCATTGTACATTTTTGGCAACTTTGTCAAAAGTCAGGTGTTCATAGGTGTGTGAATTAATGTCAGCATCTTTGATTCAATTCCATTGGTCCACATGTCAGTTTTTATGCCAATACCAAGCTGTTTTTATTACTACAGCTTTATAATAGAGCTTGAAGTCAGGGATGGCGATGCATCCAGAGGTTCATTAATTGTACAGGGTCGTTTTGGCTATCCTCTGTTTTTTGTTTTTCCATTTGAAGTTGAGTATTTTTATTTCAAGGTCTGTGAAGAATTGTGTTGGGATTTTGATGGGGATTGCATTGAATCTGTAGATTGCTTTTGGTAAGATTGTTATTTTTACTATATTAATCCTACCTATCCAAGAGCATGGGAGATATTTCCATTTTCTGGTATCTTCTTCAATTTCTTTCTTCAAGACTTAAAGATCTTTTCATACAGGTCTTTCACTTGTTTGGTTAGAGTTACCACAAGATATTTTGTTATTCCATTGACCAGGTGATGTTTTCCTGATTTCTTTTTCAGTCCATTCGTCATTTGTATATGGGAGAATAATTGATTTTTTAGTTAATCTTGTATCCTCCCCAACTCCCCAGCACTCCCCCTCATTGCTGAAGGTGGTTGTCAGCTATAGGAGTTCCCTGGTTGAATTTTTGGGATCACTTATGTAGACTATCATATCATCTGCAAATAGTGAAAATTTGCGTTCTTCCTTTCCAATCTGTATCCCCTTGATCTCCTTTTGTTGTCTTATTGCTGTAGGTAGTACTTGGAGTACTATATTGAATAGATATGAAGAGAGTGGACAGCCTTGTCTTGTTCCTGATTTTAGTTGAGTCTCTTTGAGTTTCTCCACATTTAGTTTGATGTTGGCTGTCAGCTTACTGTATATTGCTTTTATTGTGTTTAGGTATGTTCCTTCTATTCCTGATCTCTCCAAGACCTTTATCATGAAGGGGTGTTGGATTTTGTCAAAGACTTCTTCAGCATCTTATGAGGTGATCATGTGGGTTTTTTTTATTTCAGTTTGTTTATACGGTGAACTATGACAGATTTTTGATTGTGGAACCATCCCTGCATCTCTGAGATGAAGCCTACTTGATCATGGAGGACAATTTTTTTGATGGTTTGANTTTTTTTTTGGATTCAGTTTGCCAGTATTTTATTGAATATTTTTGCATCTATGTTCATGAGGGAGATTGGTCTGTAATTCTCTTTCTTTGTTGTGTCTTTGTGTGGTTTGGGTATCATGCTCACTGTAGCCTAATAAAAAGACTTTGGCAATGTTCCTTCTATTTCTATTGTGTGGGACAATTTGAGGAGTATTGGTATTAGCTCTTCTTTGAAGTTCTAGTAGATTTCTGCACTGAAAACATTTGGCACGGGGCTTTATTTGGTGGGGATAATTTAATGACTGCTTCTATTTCCTTAGGGGTTATAGGTTTATTTCAATTGTTTATCTGGTCTTGATTTAATTTGGGTAAGTTAAATCATCCAGAAAATGTCCATTTCTTTTAGGTTTTCCAATTTTGTTTTTGAAGTATGACCTGATGATTCTCTGGATTTCCTCTGTGTCTGTTGTTATGTCCCCCTTTTCAATTCGGATTTTATTTATTTGGATATTCTCTCTCTGCCTTTTGTTCAGTTTGAATAAGGGTTGTGTATCTTGTTGATTTTCTCAAAGAACCAAGTCTTTGTTTCATTAATTCTTTGTCTTGTTCTTTTTGTTTCAATTTTATTGATTTCAGCCCTGAGTTTGATTATTTCCTGCTGTCTACTCCTCCTGAGTGAGTTTGCTTCTTCTTGTTCAAGAGCTTTCAGGTGTGCTGTTAAGTCAATGGTGTGAGATTTCTCCAAATTCTTTATGTAGGCACTTAGTGCTATGAACTTTCCTCTTAGCATTGCTTTCATGGTGGCCCATATGTTTGNGTATGTTGAGCAATCATTTTCATTGAATTCTAGGAAGTCCTTCATTTCTTTCTTTATTTCTTCCTTGATCCAGAGGTGGTTCAGTTGAGAGTTGTTCAATTTCCACGAGTTTGTAGGCTTTCTGTATTATGTGTTGTTGTTGAACTCTAACTTTAACCCATATTGGTCTGATAAGATACAAGGGGTTATTTGAAATTTTTTGTATCTGTTGAAGTTTCCTTTGTGACCAAGTATGTGGTCAGTTTTAGAAGTTCCATGAGATGCTGAGAAGGTATATTCTTTTGTGTTTGGGTGAAATTTTCTGTAGATGTCTATTAAGTCCATTTGAGTCATAACATCTGTTAGTTCCCTTGTTTCTCTGTTAAGTTTCTGTCTGGCAGACGTGTCCATTGGTGAGAGTGGGGTGTTGAAGTCTCCCACTCTTAATGGGTGGGGTTTGATGTATGATTTAAGCTTAGGTAATGTTTCTTTTTCAAATGTGGGTTCCCTTGTATTTGGGGCATAGATATTCAGAATTGAGACTTCATTGTGATGAAATTTTCCTGTGACNAATATGAAATGTCCTTCTCCTCTCTTTTAATTGATTTTAGTTTGTAGTCTATTTTGTTAGATACAAAATAGCTACATCAGCTTGTTTCTTAAGTCCATTTGATTGGAAAGTCTTTTCCTAACCCTTTACTCTTGGAAATGCCTGTCTTTGAAGTTGAGCTGTGTTTCTTATATGCAGCAGAAGGATGGATCCTGTTTTCATTNCCATTCTGTTACCTATGCTTTTTTATTGATGAATTGAGTTCATTTGATACTAAGAGATGCTATTGACCAGTGATTGTTAATTCCTGTTGTTTTTTGGTTTTGGTGGTGGTTATGGTAGTATGTGTGTTTCCTTTCTTTGGGTTTTGCTGTAGTGAGATAGTCTATTGTCTGTATTTTCATGGATGTAACTGAGTTCCTTGTGTTGGAGTTTACCTTCTAGTACTTCCTGTAGTGCTAGGTTTGTGGATAGGTATTGTTTAAATCTGATTTTGTCATAAAATATCTTGTTTTCTCCATCTGTGTTGATTGAAAGTTTTGCTGGGTATAGCAGCCTGGGCTGGCATCCATGTTCCCTTGGTGTCTGTAAAATGTCTGTCCAGGATCTTCTGGCTTTTAGAGCCTCCATTAAGAAGTCTGGTGTAATTCTGATAGGTCTGCCTTTATATGTCACTTGGCCTTTTTCCTTTGCAGCTCTTAAAAATTTCTTTATTCTGTATGTTTAATGTTTTGATTATTATTTGGCAAGGGGACTTTTTCTTTTGGTCCAGCCTATTTGGTGTTTTGTAGTCTTCTTGTACCTTTATAGGCACATTCTTCTTTAGATTGGAAAGTTTTCTTCTATGATTTTCTTGAATATGTCTTCTGTCCCTTTGAGCTGGGATTCTTCTCCTTCTATCCCTATTATTCTTAGGTTTGGTCTTTTCATGATGTCCCAGATATCCTGGATGTTTTGTGTGAGGAATTTATTGGATTTACCATTTTCTTAGACTAATGAATCTATGTCCTCTATCGGATCTTCCATGCCTGAGATTCTTTCTTCCATCTCTTGTAGTCTGTTAGGGATGCTTGCAAGTGTAGTTCCTGTTCACACCCCCTGTTTTTCTGTTTCCAGCATTCCCTTGGTTTGTGTTTTCCTTATGCTTTCTATTTCACTTTTCAGGTCTTATACTGTTTCCTTCACCTGTTTGATTGTTTTTTCTTGACTTTCTTTTCATTCTTTAAGGGATTTATTGATTTCTTCCAATTTTTTGTTTGCCTTTTCCTTGACTTCTTTAAGGGAATTGTTCATTTCCTCTTTGAGAGCCTCTATCATCCTTATAAAGTAATTTTTAAGTTTGTTTTTATGTGTTTCAGCTGCATTGGAATGTTCAGGTCTTGCTGTTGTAGGATCACTGGGTTCTGGTGGTGCCGTATTGCTCTCTGAGTTGTTGAATGTATTCTTACAGCAGTGTTTACTCATCTTTTCTTCCACTGGTGTGGCTTGTGCCAGTTCCTGTTCTTCAAGCTATTGTGTTTTGAACCTGTGCCTATATAGTCTGCTGTTTTTGAAGCTGATGTGGTTTGTGCCTGTTGCTATGTAATCTGTGGCGTTTGTGGGGGGGATGGCTGGCCTCTGGAAGGGTGTTCTGGTGCTTGGGGCTGGGTGTTATAGTAGGACAGGCACATATGGTCGAGGAAATTGGCTCAAACCAGTTGCCAAGGCATGCACATAACATGCTTCCTTATGAGCCAACCTGCCTGAGGGCCTGTCGGAGTTTCTGATTGTGCCCAGCCAGTGAGGGATGACCATGTAATGCCACCAGATTGGGACACAGTTTGGGTGCTGGGAGGAGGGTTTATAAGGCTTTCCCCGTTATTGAATAAAGCAGTTTGCTGTTTGCCTTCAACTGACTCCAAGTGTCTATGCCTTGTCAACCCCTCCCCCGAGGGAGCCATTAGGATCCAGCAACAGGGTGGTAGAGTGGGTCTTGGCAGGACAGAAGGCAGTGGGTGGCAGGGGTTGGGGCACAGCCTGGAGGCAGATACCTCACCTGCCTGCAGGCTGGTGGGGACTGCACCAGAGCAGTGGAGTTCCACCAGAGGTGGAGGCAGAGTCCAGTTGCCTTGCTAGTGCTGGGATGGGAGGGGGAGGTGCATGGGATGTGCCCTGAGGTTTAGTTAGGGTCTGGACTTTGGGCAGTCCCTCTGAGAGGCCAGTCACTCACCTGTTTTTCCTACTGGTGTGGTTTGCACTTGTGCCTTTATAGTCTGCTGGGGTTGCAGAGAAGGGATGGCCACAGGGAGGGTGTTCCAGTGCTTGGGGTTGAGCGGCAGATGAGAAATATATTTTTTATGTTCAACATTCTTATNCATCAGGGAAACACAAGTCAAAACTACCTTGAGATTTTACCTCACCAGTTAGACTGGCTACATCCATAGACACAGGAATGGTTGTGGAAGAAAGGGTGAAAAGACTGTAAGAGTCAGAATTGGTAAATGTCTACAAGGAAACAGTCTCTTTTACACAGCAGGACAGCTACATATATAAACTGGCTGTGGTTGTGATAGCATGTGTAAGATCTGTCAATCCCAAGGCAGAGAAAATCTCTGCATTGACACAGGAGTTGAGAAGGACAAGAATTAAGGAACATGAATCCACAATTCTGAAGAATTAAGGCTGTAGTCAGAGGGGTTTTTGTCTTGGATGAGACTAAAATTGCCATCTGCACAGGACCCCAGGCAATGTGTTCTGTGACTTTAGTTCAGGCTACATTTGTGGAGTCAGGGACCAAGAAAATTATCTTTCGAGGGTTGTGTTCCAGCCTAGCTAGTAAGCTGCTCTCTGTGTCCCCCTTCTTTTTCCAAGCCCCATTCCTCATTGTTATTTTAGGAGCGTCCAGCTTTTTCTGCCAAGGATTGAAGTATTGATAGAATGAACAACAGCTGTTCATTTTATTTCACTTTCCTCTTCTTGGAAATGCAGGTGATTCTGAAAAGCAACTAGATCCACACCCTTCCACGATTGACCAAAACGCTCTAAGAGGGGAGGGGCAGAACCTAGAAGAGTATATAAATCCTGCAGAGGAAGCATGCATGCGTTCATGTGAAAGAGTGGTTCCTGGAGCTGACCTACAGGGAGGACATATACTGCACTCAAGATTTTCTGGTAAGTGGGCAGGAGCATTCATATCAAACTTCTAACCCTTGCCTTGTATTTTCTTCGCTAAAGAGGTAATAGGTAATAATACATGTTCATGCCCTTATAGTGGGGATCCTCAGCTGGGAAGCTAGAGAGCTTTGGTGGGAGATAGGCATTACTGCCTTGTGGTTTTTCTTAGTCAATCTGTCAAGTTGAGATAGACCTAAAGGAAATGATCTGGATAGTGGTTTTGGTAAATCATATTCAACTGTTTTGGCTTCTTTCTTACTCCTCTCTCTANCATGGCTGTAAATGGATGTGTCAGGTGATGGAATATTTCTGCAGTGTGCATGAGGTTGCTGTATCTCACTCTCATCTTTCTTCTTAGTTCAGGGTCAACTATTTAATTCCTTACATCCCAANGCCTCTGGCCTGTGGAGAAGAGGTCTCTCTACATGCTGCTTCTGCTGTAGCTGGCTGGGAAATCTGTGCCTGAAGAATCTTGTTTACTATGGTTTTCTTTGTTGTGAAGCATGAGTGTTAAGGATCTTCTCTCTATCTGTGAGGAACATGAGCAGTGTCAGGATGTGGTGACAGCTGTCANTGAAGCAGGTTTCCTTTGGTAATGCTCGCTATGCNGGAGCTTTTCATTTCCTGTCTTCATATTCAGTGGAAAGACCTTGCAGACAACTATCATAGTGGAGTCCGCATCACAAATCCAGGAGCTAGAACTGAAAGAATGAGAGGGAAAACTGAAAAGATTAGACCAGCTTGTATGCTTCAGGGACGTTCTGTCTGTGCCNTGTGCNTGACTGTCCCCTTCAACAGTAAATCTGGCTATGATATTTATATAAGCAGGTTCATCTTCCCTTTTAGGACATTCTTTTTACTCGGTCCTTACTGGACTGTTTGAACAAAGTTCTGCAGCTCTGGTTTCCTGCACAGCTGTCCCCATCTGTCCTGTAGATTGGACAGGGGCTGCCTGTGCAGTGAGTCTGTATGTGCTTGTGCAGACCCTTACATACAGTATGAGTGTATGGTGAGGTCCATTGTGCTGCAATGTGAGGTCTTGTAGGCAGGTTTGTGGAGAACAAAGGGCAGAAATTTGAGAGCTGAGCTAATACCTAATAATCAAACTCAGGTCCTTATGCCTACCAGCAAGTGTATTTACCTGCTGAGCCATCATCCTGAACTTGATATTCACTTTTTTTGAGACAGGGTCTCAAGTATCCCAGGCTAGCCTCTAATTCACTGTGTAACAAAGATGACCTGGAAGTGCTGACCCTCTTATCTCTGCTCCCTGAGTACCAGAATTACAGGGATCCACAAGTACCTGCATTTGATGAAGTGCTGGGGATTGAACCCAAGGCCTTATTCATGCTGGGAAAGCTCTCTACCAACTGACCTCCACCTGCAGTGCACAGTTAGATTGCTTTCATTAAAAAAAAAAAAGGTTTAAGAGAAAACAGTGAATCTGGGTGATGACTTGAGGACTCTGAAATATTGTATTGAAGAAATGGATTTTAACATGGACTTTAAGAGTAAAGAAGTTTTATATTATTGTAAGTTATATTCCTCGTGGTGATGAGCTCCAACTCATGAAAGAGACAGAAGGAAAGTAAGTTGAGGCAAATTAAAAATTATTTCACCCAAATACAACAGATGGACTTACTGATATCTTTTGAAAACATCAATAGAACAGACAAAACAGATTCATATCTTGATATCAAGATANCTTGATGNAGAAGAAATCTTGGATTTCATATAGAATACTCCAGTCAGGGTAGATGCAACACAGTTGCTCATGTTTNTATAGTTGCTGATGCTTGTTAAAGAACTCATGTACAGTTTTATGTTATTTTCCCTTATTTTATTTATGTTTTAATTTTTCCATAATTAAGGGTTTAATTGAGAGTGTAATGAGTCTTTCTTGTTGGACTTTCTTTGGGACACCAGTNTCCAAATAATGACATGGAGACTTCTTAAGAATTATGAAANCTTGGCCTTAGCTTAGGCTTGCTCTCTACTAGCTCTTACAACTTAACCCTTTTATAGTAACCTACATTCTACTATGTGACTCTTTACCTCTCATCCATTCTGCACATCCCACTCCCTCAGAGTCTTGCTGGCATCTCCCATATGCCTAGATTCATTCCCTTAGTTTTTCTCTCTGCCTNGAAGTCCTGCCTAGCCTCTCCTTCCTAGCTACTGACCATTCAGCTCTTTATTAAACCAATCAGAGGGTCATATTGTGATCAAATATCCTGGAACATGAGAGCTAATAGGAATTTGTTCTGGTTTTCTTTCTATTACTTTTATAAACACCATGACCAAAAGTGTTTTGACAAGAAGAGGTTTTGGGGGGCTTATACATTCTGACCACAAGTCCATCACTGAAGGAAGTNAGGGCAGAAAATCTACAGTAGTAGAGGTAGGAAATATGAGAGAATGGTGCTTACTGTCTTGCTCCCCCTAGTTCAATAANGCTTTCTTAATTTACCCAGGGCCACCTGCCATGGGTAGTACCACCCACAGTAGGCTGGGACCTCCCGCATCAATCCTCAGTCAAGAAAATATTCTATAGGCATCTCCCCATTCCAATCTTATGGGGGCAATTCCTCAAGTAAAGTTTTCTCCTTCAAAGACTATAGCTTGTATCTTGTTGACAAAATAAAAAAGAAGCACAAAATACATTGAGAACTAGTCAATATCAGAATGTAATTAAGGCTGCAACATAGTGAAGGAATACAGTGCTAATCACAAAGACATTGTTGATCTCTTGCAACTTACTCTTCCATTCTTTTTTAGTGACTTTTCTGATCACAATCATGAGTCAGTTCTTCTCTGATACATCTAAGGATGAAGACCATGGAGATTTGGAGCCCAGCTTCACTGCATATTTTAAGAAGATTAAGACAGAAAACAAAATCATTTCTCAGAAAACCAGCCATTTAATAGAATTTCATCTGAAAAAAGGAAACATTCATGGTGCAAACTCTGTAATCAGGGATGCTTTAAAAAATATTGATGATGCCCCAATAAACATTGCTGTGACAGGAGAGTCTGGAGCAGGGAAGTCCAGCTTCATCAATGCCCTGAGGGGGCTTGGACCTGAAGACCAAGGTGCAGCTGAAGTTGGGACAGTAGAGACAACTATGAGGAGAACTCCATACAAACACCCCAAAATTAAAACTTTAACTTTATGGGACCTGCCTGGCATTGGAACTATGAACTTTCTGCCAAAAGACTATCTGGAGGAAGTGAAATTCCAAGAGTATGACTTCTTCATTATTGTTTCTGCCACACGTTTTACAAAACTTCAACTAGACCTTGCCAAAGCAATCAGATTTATGGGAAAGAATTACTACTTTGTGAGAACCAAGGTGGACACTGACTTAGAAAATGAAAAGAAATGCAGACCACGTACCTTTGACAGAGAAAAGACACTGCAGCAGATCAGAAGCTACTGTGTGAATACGTTTAGTCAGAATAACATGGATGTACCACAGATTTTCTTGATTTCTAACAATGATTTATCTGACTATGAATTTTCCATCCTTATGGACACTCTGATTGAGGATCTTCCTGCTCAAAAGCGCCACAATTTTGTGCTTTCCTTGCCTAATATTACTGAGGCAGCCATTGACAGGAAGTACAACTCTGTGCAACAGACAATCTGGTTGGAAGCTTTTAAAGCTGGAATCTTGGCTACGTTGCCTGTGGTGAGCCTCTTCGGGGATGATGTGGAGAAGTTGAAGGAGAAGTTAAACCACTATCGAGTCCTCTTTGGAGTGGATGATGAATCCCTGGAATTTATTTCTAAGGATTTCCAAATGCCTGTCAGACAACTGAAAAATATCATTAAATCTCCTTATTTGTTAGAAACTAAGCAAGAAAAAACATCAGAAGTAAGTTTTTTGAAATGTTTGAAGATATTTGCCTCAGCTAACGGTGGACTCCTTGCTACAGGTTATTACTTTGGGAAAACCTTTTACAAGCACCTTTATCTCCTTGACACAGTGGCAGAAGATGCTAAATTTCTCTGTTGGGGGCCATTCAAGGAGACCAATAGGCAGCATTCAAACTCACAGAACATGGCTGGAGAGTTGGCAAAGCCACACCTGAGTGAATCTTCAAGAGGCAAAGCCCAGAAGACTATGTGTTCTGAGGACCTCATGCTGTTATTGAGCATAGCACTGATTGTTGCTTTTGTGGTCACCATATCCCTCAAAATCTACGGGTATTATGAAAACTTTTTAGAGGTTTCTAGCCCCTCACTGAGAAGGATTACTGGTACTTATAGTAATAGTGATTGACTTTTTCCAAGCATTGCTGCTGGAGCAGATTAATGATTCAACCACCACACTTAGAAAGAATTTAGACATATAAAATTGTTAGTAAGATTAGGTTAAGGTGTTTTTGTTAATGGCTTTGGGGCAGAAAATCTTTGGAAACAATTTAAAGTTTAGAAAGGCAGACTTTTTATAATTGAGTGAGGAACTTGTTGAGGTCAGGGAACAGAAACAATGACACATGGGTATTGCTGGCTGATGTAACTCTCTTGCAAGAATGGGTGGGTGATCAAAGATGATCATTAATTCCTTATACTCATTGTAAGCCCCTTGAGTCACAAGAGTGGCAAGACTGCCAGGTTACACCTACAGAATACTCTAACTCCCCTAACTATGGGACCCTCCTACAGAATAAAAGTCCAATCTCTGGACATGAAATCCCACCAATCTCCATCCTGGAAAGGTCCACCCCCTTCCCAAGCAACTATATAAGCCCTGTATCCTGTTCAGTTTGCTGCTGCTTTTCACCTAAGCAGAGACAGTCACCCTCCTGGCTTTTTGTCCCTCCCAATAAATCTCTTGTGTGAGGTTTGTTGTGTGGTGTGACTTTGTAGTATTCCTTGGCTCCTAGCTGCCAGAATACCTTTCAATCAGAATTTTAATGCTAACATTTGGTGCTGTTACACGGAGAGGCTCTCCTAGTGCCTGCATTTCCCCTCATGGTCTAAGCTACACTGGGACCCTATCTCTCATCTCCAGTCCACCTGTAACAGACTCATCTTCTGGCTCAGTGATCACCCAGCACCCCACCCACCAGCAACAATCAGGTAAGTTTCCCCTTTGGTCAGTGTAAACATTTCCCTGAGTCTGAGGAAGCAACCACTGAGTGTCCAGTAGTCCTCTGGTACTCATGGAAGTGAAGGTACCACCAGCCACGGTCTTTAAGGCTGGCCCTCTTCACATGACCCCATCCCACTTTGCTTGGAGCTGCAATCCTGAAGTTCCTTTAGGCCAAACCAGGCTAATGTGCCTCTTCCTGCCCTCTTCGCCTACCTTCCCCCTGGAGCCGCCCATAATCCCACAGCTCCTTTAGGCCCTTGTAGCTTTTGTGACCCCATTCCTCAACTCTTTACTATGGATGAGACCCCTCCTCCTACAGCTCTGTTTTCATTCTTCCCTTCTTACCTCTATGAAAGCCCTGGTACCCAGTACCTGAATCTCTCTGCTGGCTTAGCCAGGCTAAGGCCCTGACCCCAGTTGAGTGTGATGAAGACTCACTGAATGGCTTACTCTGCTTTTGGTCCTTCTGAGGCCTGGGGACACCCACGACTTCACGCTGCAGTGACATTTTGCTTTTCTCTTATCCATGGGAATGTGTCTTCCATATCCTCTCATTCCTCCTTGGGATGCCTCTTAGAAAACCTCCACCCTCTCCATCTGATACCCGATCTGAAGGGCTCTAAATTTATTCACTTTTGCAATCAAATTTGTCTTCAATGACCCTTAGATAATCAATCCAATNGGCCACCTAATCTTAGATCCTAATATTATTTGGGACCTTTACAAATATTGTGAGTGATCAGAGAAATGGAAATCGATTTCCCCATCCCCTATTTCTCTGCTCCAAGCCCTGTTTGTTTTTGTCTACTCTCCTCCCCCCACACACACACACTGTGTAAATGTCCTATCTTTTCAGTTACCATAGATGGATCTGTAAGGTTGTTGCAACGTGGGAGCTAGGAGGAAGACATAGCAGGAGGGGAAGAATGCAAAGGAATAGGCCAGCTGCAACATGCATAAACCTTGCACACACTCTTCACCNGCTGGTGCTTCTCTCTGCTCCCTCTTGCAGCATCCTCTGTCTATAGCCAGGACTCAAAAATTTCCTACCTCTAAGTCTTCTTTGTTCTCAGCTTACTAGATTCAGTTTTACAGGGATGCAGGTGTCTTTTAGGTATGCGTGGCCTTAGACTGTTGTTTTATGCTGTCCCATTTCAATTAAAATCTGGCTCTGGAGTTGGGCTCCCCCTCCTCTACACCCAAGCATGCTCGTTTAAAGCTTTCTTCGAAAATCTCTGTCCCATATCAGGCAAGCTACCTGCTGTATTACAGAGAAAGGAGAGCAAAACAAAATAAAGGATCTGACTATTCCCAATAAGGACTGTTGCTACTCATCTCATACCCTTTTGGGTTTGGTTTAACTCTCTTAAAAATTTGCCAAGGTCTAAATCTTATCTCAAGATTTGTAAAACTATTGTATAAACTTCCTGCACCTCAAGATTTGTAAGCATATTGGTATGATTAAAACCCTGTAAAATCTGTAACAAAAGGATTGATTTAAAACTCATAACACTAGGATTGATAGTTAAAAATCTATACATAGGTAATCTTAAAGGAAACATATGACTTGCTGCCACCTTACCTGCTGTCCCTCCCCCAACCCCCACTGAGATGGAGCTACCCAGGTGACTGAAAGAAATCTTTGCTAGGGTTGGAAAGAATGGACTTTGCCATGTGACCTCACTCCCATCTTGATAAAAGTGGCCACATAACATAAGCTATCCAAGGAAAAACAACTCCTTCTGGCTGTGAGGCCCAAACCAGATGATTCTTCCACTATTTTCAATCACACTAACAAGCCTCAANCCACAGTCCCTTCTCTTCCTCTCCAGCTTCTCTGGTTTCCCTTTCTCCCTTCTCAGTGATAGGCTGCCCACCCAGTCAGAGCTGAGGCAGTCCCTGACAAGGACCCTGAGTGGAATTACAATACTCCAGGGGGCATCCCTGC
>LZPO01109011.1:7748-30957 GCA_001675575.1 Neotoma lepida
GAGATTCATGGCTGGGCACCATGCAGAGCTTCAGGAGTTCAACTGATGGGAGAGAGGAGAGGTTCAATGAACAAGAGACGTTGAGATCATAAAACATTTTAGTTTTATTTCCACAATTATTTGTACTTAGTGCCGTGCATATAGCAAACTATCTGATTTCTCCTTTTCTTTGTTAAGTTGCAATGTAGTACTTAGCNCAACTTAAACTTCCTAAGCACTTGGGGCTTTTTCCCTAAAACCTTTTAAGTCCCAGAGCTGTCCAGAAGNCTCACATTTTCTAGTTGACTCATACCCTGACCTGGAGATGATGCTTTCACATCTCTCTCCATACTTTCAGCAGCATCCTCCCTATCCTCACCTTCGATTGATAGTCTGGTCCTTTTNTCTTTGAAATCATGGCAGAGAAAGAGAAATTGATTCTCTATGATTCCTCCATCACATTTACAAAACTCTCCATGTTTCTCCCNGATCCTCTCTTTGCACCTGTTCAAGAACATTGCTNTGGCTACTCTTCTCTGTCCTGTATTACTCTTACTTGGATCTTTACATCTAAATAAGAACCTTATATATTATATCCCACTTGGGTTCAAGAGCAATCTATGTAATTTCTGTTTAAATACTTAGGAGAAAAAATTTCTCAAAAATTGGACTCTTCATACTTTTTCTTTCCTGTCTCCCACCATTCATCCCTGAATCTACTCTATGCTATCTATGCTTTCTTTGTATTGGCCAGTACTTCACTGCAATGGGTATGTGGCCATGCACAACCTTCTCCATGCCAAATCCANTAATTCTCAATCAAGAAATCAACACCATCCAGAACTAATCACTTCTTTTCACCCTCCCTTTCTTCTCCCTCCTTCCCTCTCCTCTCCCTCCCTTTCCCCTTCTCTCTTTCTCTCCTCAATCTTTCTCTTCTTATGAGGGGGTCTCTCTATGTAGCCCTAGCTGTCTTGGAACTCCCTATGTAGACCAAGCTGGCCTTGAACTCACAGACATCTGTCTGCCTCTTCTTCTCTAGTGCTAGGCTTAAAGGCATGTGCCACCATGCCAAACTTGCCCTCTGATTTTGAAACCCAACTACTAATACTCTGACCACCCTCACTCTAGGTTTTCTTCCTAGCATACCAGCTGNTCTTTCTCAGTACCTTTCAGTTTCCTGTTTACATCATGCAAATCAAAACATTGTACCGGCTTCTCCTTTGTAGCTGCACTAAATGCTCAGCCTTAAAACCATCAACAAAAACAATTGGAATTGTGGACNAGACCGAAGCTTACTTGATTTGACTAAACCTTTCCATGGTCATGTCTGATTGCATATTCTAAATTTGACACGGAAACTCTTATCCCATCTCTACCTCACTTAAGAAGCAACTCTGCTGTCTTAGACTAGAGATAGAGTTTTTTAGACTAGAATTCACATCATCCATCCTTGACTTCTTACTTTCTTGCAGTGTTATACCAATTGAATAGCAAATCTTCAAAACATAGCCAGATTATATTTTACTGTGAGTGCAGATATCTCCTTGATCCAAGCTGTGTACTTATATCATTTATAGTAAATACTGCTGATTCTCTGCTCAGGTTCCTCTTAGTTGGCAAGTGCTTTGTTTTTTGGATGTTATAAATTGATAAACAGCATATAACTCTACCCCTGGNGCAGTACCATGGAAGATCCAAGGGGAACTTTCCCCTGAGATGTCTGCAGGGTTATGACTCCTTTCCTCCCATTCAGCCAAGAATGATTTACTTATATGGGGATACAAAAGTCAGAACTTTCTCAAGGAGGGCAATTTTGTAGTCCTAGTCATACTCCATTGTGCTTCATGTGATCAGCTGTAATCTTAGCTTTATATNAAAGTACTTTTCTGCTTAGCTTCCTCCCTCAGACCACCCTTTTTTTCCCACATTGTTCTCAACTCTTCTTAACTAACATGTTTCCTCAGCATTCCTAAAATATAATAATCATGTATGTAGAGAGTAGAAACTTTGTTGACTGATGCAATCCCAGTTTGGGGTACACAGTGGAAATAAAAGTATATTTGCTGGGTTAATGAGTCATCTATTTTTAATTTCCTTAAATGCTTATCCAACATTCCTGCCAGAACTCNAGTGAGACACAGAATTTCAGGCAAATATAAGTGTTAAGAATTGAATGTCAAAAACCATTCTCTTAAATAAGAAAATAAAGACTATGCTTTCTGCTATTTTTAGCTTTTAAAAAGGCATTTCAATATCTCAAGGACCCTAGTCAAGGAAAAGTAATAGTTTGAGGGGAAAAAAGAATAATTTAGAGCAAGTTCTTTTGAGTTAAAGAGGCCTTTGATTATAAATTTACTCCCATTAGCTTCAGAAGATTAGGTGCCCACATTAATAAAGCATCACACACAACCTAAATTGTACATATTCAGCATTTGACTCAAATATTGAATACATCTGTCAGATTATACAGACATCCTGGGGTTTGCTATAAAAAGTTGATGATTTAAAAATTGAGCTACTGGTAAAGAAAAAGAAAATTTGAGCCTGAGGTTAGCAACCAAGTCACAGATGCCAGAAACAGCACACTAAATACCAAGCAGAAAATATTTTGCTTCTAGTCAGTAATTCTTTTTGCTCAAAGTAAAAGCTAGAATTTGCATAGAATTGTCATATAGATATTTTATCTGAGTATTTATTGCTCTTTCTACCAAACTTCTACTCATTTAGAAACAGGCAGATGGCTAAAATATGAAAGGGGACTAAATCAACTCNATGGCTTCCAAACCATCTCATGTATCAGTAAAAACCCAGAAGTTTGTCTGAAACCAATACTNCACTTGCATTTTGATTAAAATTCAAACTGGGATGGCCATCAAGGCAATTTTATAAAGCATGTCTTCAAAATTAACACATGTAAACCCCAGCTGTTAGACTCCAGTTCAATTCAATACATATCTATTTAGCCTCCATCTGTACGTGGTGGTAAGACATAGCTTAGGATTCAAAGTGGAGAAACTATGAAAACCAAGGATACTTATTGGATATGTTGACTTCCCAGTCATTCTCCTGAGCATTGATGGTGAAATGATGAGCAGAAGGGGTACANTTTGATGATTCAGACATACCGACCATTTAATCACAAAATACGATTAAGACATGTGGTAACTACAATNTACAAACAGCAAATAGAAGAGCCTTCATTTCAGGAATAGGTTTTTGAGACAGCTGAATTATGGAAGATGAAGGATGAAGGATGAAGACCTTCAACTGTGTAGAAGGGCAAGAAACATGGAGCATGAGCAAAGACCACAAACTACTGAGTGAAAAGCCAGTGTGCATGGAGCTTTGAGAGGCACACAGAAGAAGCTCCAAACAAGCCAGAAGGGAGGCAGAAAGAGGGTGTTAGTCTTCTAATTATACATGCCCTGGCCAATCAGACTAATGGGGTCTCAATAGTTTTAAGAACAATGGGAACCTAATAGTTTATATATACATCTATTTTTTTTAAATTTATGGCTATATGTGTGCAGGTTTGTGCATGTGAGTGCAGTGCCCACAAAGGCCAGAAGGAGAGTGCAGTTGCATGTACAGGAGAGTGTGAACCACCCACTGTGGTGCTGGGAACTGAACTTGGGTCCTCTGCAAAAGCAGTCTTCACACATAACTGCTGAACCATCTCTCCAGCCCCCAAGGAATTGGTTTTAAGGTTAGGTTAAGTGGCAAGTGATGAAGAAAGACGGCTGTTTTGAGATTATATTATTACAATATGGAGAGNAGATAGGATGAGGACAAGAAAAGGGTGGCAGAAAAAGAACCCAGGCAGCTTACACCTGTGGTCAGGACAGTGGCAATGCCAGTGTCTTAGTTAGGGTTACTATTGCTGTGATGAAATACGCCGACCAAGTAAGTTGGGTTTATTTGGCTTATACTTCCTTATCACTGTTCATCATTGAAGGAAGTCAGGACAGGAACCCAAACAGAAAAGAAACCTGGAGCTGATGCAGAGGCCCTGGAGGAGTACTACTAACTGGCTGGCTCCAAATGGCTTGCTCACCAGCTGGGGGGTAGTCCCACTGACAACGGGGGGAGGGGGACTCCTCCATCATCATTAATTAAGAAAATGGCCTACAGTTTGCCTACAGCCAGATCTTACGAAGGCATTTTCTCAGTTGTGGCTTCCTCCCCTCCAGTGACTGTCTTGTGTCAAGTTAACAGAAAAGTAGTCAGCACAAGGGTACCCTATNGACTTGACACACAAATACATNACTGTTAAGCTACAACGTTTTCTTCCTTGTTCATTCCCAAGATCACACATTAATAAAGACATCACAATATAAAACATTTTACAAACTTAAAAGTCCTACAGACTTAGAAAAAGTCATCTCCTTAAAAATATCCAGTCTCTTTTAAAATCCGAAGTCTCTGTTAAACTCTAAAATCTCTCTCTCTCTCTCTCTCAAGTCTCTCAACTGTGAGCTTCTGTAAAGTTAAAAAATACTTTCTTACTTCAAGAGGTAAGAAGGAAGGCACAGTCACAATCTGAACAAAGCAAAACCAAACTCCCAGCAGTATAAACAACACAATGTTCAGTGTTGGGGATCCACTCATAATCTTTTGGGCTCCTTCAAGGGACTTGGGTTCACTTCTCTGCTCTGCCCTCTGCAGCACACACAGCTTGCCTTCTAAGCTCAGGCAGGCTCCATTCCACTGCTGCTGCTGTTCTTAGTGCTCAACCCATGGTGCCAGCATTTCCAAAGTGATAGGGTCTCTGCTGCAACTGGGCTGCACTTTCACGAGCAGCCTCTTGTAGGCTGTCTTCATGGTGCCAAGACTCAACTTCTCAGCATGGTCCCTTCAGTGCTGGGCCTTCAACTGCTACTGAAGCTGCACCTCCACTAGTGGCCTTTCCTAGCCTCTCACAGTGCCAAGCCTAAGCTACTCTCCATGTCCCTTTCATGCCTTCAAAACCAGTACCACCTGGGTTACTCTTACACTACCAAGTTTGGCTGCCAGTGCAAGGTACAGACTTGACCACCTCTGGGATACACTTCTGTGTGCTGACCCTGCGGAAACACTTCCAGAAGATTTCACCTCATTTACACCGGTTTCTTAGTCACTGCTAACTTCCCAGCTCCAGATGGCCAGCATGGATTATCCCAGCAAAGTTCGCACTTAGGTGATGTTGATCTCTTGATAATCACAGCTGCTTCTTCAACCCCAGCTAACAGAATCACAAATTCTTAACTCAAAATATGAAACAGCCCAGATGAGAGTCTTTAAGTGACTCTCAAACTTCCACCTGGAACTTCACAAGCCAAGCCTCCATTATCTGTAATTCTCTCAACACTCTCATCTTCCAAGCTCCCACAGAATGGCTCACCAAGCTATGAACACTCAATGGCTTTTCTAGCCCAGAGTTCCAAAATCCTTTCACAGTTCTCCCACCAAAAGGTCTATCACAGCAACGCCCTACTATCCTGGTACCAATTTCTGTCTTAGTTAGGGTTACTATTGCTGTGATGTTTTATGACCAAAGCAATCTGGGGAGGAAAGGGTTTATTTGACTTATATTTCCATATCACTGTTCATCATCANAGGAACTCAGGACAGGAACTCAAGCAGGGCAGGAACCTGGAGGCAGGANCAGATGCAGAGGCNATGGAGGGGTGCTGCTTACTGGCTTGCTCCTTCTGGCTTGCTCAGCCTGCTTTCTTATAGAACCCTGAAGCATCAGCAGGATTTACTTCCACCCCGACAATGTTCTGGACCCTTCCACTTCAATCACTAATTAATAAAATGCCCTATAGGCTTGCCTAGAGCCAGATCCATTGGAGGCATTTTCTCAACTGAGGCTCCCTCCTCTCCGATAACTCCAGACCATTGGTTCTCAACATTCCTAATGCTGTGACCCTTTAATACAGTTCTTCATGTTGTGGTGACCCCCAACCATAAAATTATTTTGTTGCTGCTTCATAACTATAATTTTGCTACTGTTACGAATCATAATGTAAATATCTGATATGCAGGCTATCTGATATGAGACCTTCCACAGGGGTTGCAACCCACAGGTTGAGAACCATTGCTCTAGATAGTGTGGAGTTGATGTAAGGATAGCCAATACAGCCAGCTTCATGTCCAGAGAAGTATTGGTGCATCATGTCAGTGAAAGATAAAATCAAGTCAGCAGGCCAGAGGGACAGTGACAAGGTACACAGGATATAAATCAGGTCATGGTGAGGAGGATGAGGGGAGACTGGGATTTCAGTTGTGGATGTTTAGGATCTAATGTGCTATGGCATATATTGAAGAAAAAAAACCCAAACCAAAGAAGANGACTCAGTAGTAGCAGGCGCTGATGCCTAAGATAAAAGAAAACTAGCAGAGGCTATTGTATGACTCAAACAGAGTCTGTGAAGACAGAGAGGGGAACTGCAGCAACAGAAAAGCCTGGGAAAGACTTCACTTGCCAATTGGAGGGAATTAGGAACAATACTTATATTTAGAATAACTTGCACAAAATCATAACCCTGACTCAATAAAGATGACCTTGGGATGTATCGCTATCCACTAATANTATCCAAAAGAAACAGGCACACAGTATAATTCCTATGAGGCTACATGTCATACATGTTTTAAAATTTATTAAAGTAAATTGATTTGGATATGGCACAATGTCGGCCAGCCTGAAATACAGAGTGGCAGAAAGTTAGAAAATTTTGTTTCCTTTCCCTGGGTTCACAGCTAGACCAAATTTCTTATGCAACTCACACCACATGTAAGAAGGATGGAAGCAACATGTGTCATGCTTGGGCCTGCTGATACAAACATCGTCAGTTCTCCAGTTCACCTACTGATGGGAGATAAACCTGAAACTGAGAGAATTAAGCTGAAGAAGAAGAGGAGGAGGAGGAGGAGGAGGAGGAGGAAGCAGTTGTAGTCCATGTGTCTGAATGACCAAGTAGAAAGCGGTGGCGAAAGTGGCAGGCCTACCAGCAAGATCAACTGACTGCACAAATGAGACAAACTTCGAAGGGTTTAGCTCCTGGGATTTGGGGCTTTAACTGGCCCAGCATTTCATATTAATTACCCTAACTGATCCACTGAAGCTGGCTACTCCAAAGTAACCCAGATGGGCAGGATTATCTCACAGACCATAATCATCTTTCATCCCTCATTGATGCACTAGTGAACCAAATTTCAGTGATGCTCACAGAATATTCAAATTCAAAGGGCAGTTCATTTGGCGCTAAGCATTTCCCTAAATTTGAAGGGGCCCAAATACAGTGTTTTTTATTTTTGTTTACTAGCAATAGTATACATTTTATGTTAATTATAGACAGACCATACTTTTGCTAAAAAGAGTTTTATTTTATATCTTTGATTGACACCCGGATGAAAAGCNAACTAATGTTACCATAAATGTTGTTGCAATGATTTAAATAGAAGTGAAACAAAGTAGTTCCCTTAAGCTGAGAAAGAAAACTCCAGATTTTAAAGCGTGTACTATTTGCCTAGAACAGCACTAAAATTCATTAAAATGTGTTTACATATAACAATACCAAGTGCTCGGATGTCAGTGTGGTGAAGATATTGAGAGAATCTTTATAGAAACAGCTGTGGAGATCACGGAGTCATAATCNAAACTTTGTTAAGTCTTGGATAAGTAAGTGAGGAAAAAATGCATAGTAAGAGCCCAAAAAGTGTTCCCAATGAAGATGAGACATCAAGGGAAGGGTTGGGTATGGAAGGGAGAGGATGACTAACTATCGCCAGCTCCTCATCATTTGTAAGACTGAATTTCATTATCCCACTGCTATTTGACTTACTACTTAGCTTTTAGCTCCCTTCTATGCATGATCAGCTTCATAATTCACATGTGCGTCTAAGCATGTGCCCCACGTGAATGCAGACTGCACAGCCAGCCATGAAGTGAGACTTGACCTCACAAACTCTAGAGCACAAAATAATAAAGTACCGCAGACTTCATTGAGGTTTTTAAGCATAGTGAATGCTGTTATTTTTGCAATATCTGTGGTCGTTAATCAGTATTGTTCCATGAAAATGATCATGGACACTTAAGAGCTTTAGTTCCACCACTTTCATTTGTATTATGCAAGTAATCAGCATGTTGGCTGGAAGAAAGGTCTCCAGGGCAAGCTAAGACTACAGATCTCATTTTCCATCCTTGCTATTGTCTGGATGTTGGTGTGCCTCTAAAATCCATAAGATGAAAAGTACCAAGGTGATGATATCAGAGCATTGAGGAGATGATTAGATTATGGAGGTGATGAATGGGATCTGTGCCCTTAGAAAAGAGGCCCCAGGGAGCAGCCTTGCCTTTTTTACATCCATATGAGGACAGAGCAAACAGGCACTATCTGTGAACCAGAAAACAAGGCCACATCAGATGCCTTAAGTCCACTGACACCTTGACCAGTTTCTATGAGAAGTAAAGTTCTCTTCTTATAAACTACCCAGATTATAGCATTGTGCTTTGGCAGTTCATATGGATCAAGGCAGCAGTAATCATCCTACATATATGGTTTATATACAGCGATGTCCCTCCATTCTATACATTACCAAGTATTGGCAAGCTTAGAGTCAAACAACACTCTGATGAGAACAGTTACTGGAACATCCAAAACAAGTTCAAAGAAGGCGTGGTTCCATGTCAGATTCCACATAAGGGGAGAGGAGACACTTCCTTGCAATCTTGTGTGTGAGGGGACTAGCCTCTAACCACCCTTTCACTTGCCTTCCTGGGTCCATTTTACACCAGTGAAAGGATATCAAGGCATCCTAAACTGGTGCCCTTTTCTGCTGTTGGCCACCAATCGAGCCTCTAGACAGAAACTTCTTTTTAAATTAAAAAGATTAATTATATGTGTGTGGGGGTATGTAGTATGTGGGCATGAGTGTGCATATCCATGGAGTTTGGGAGAGGGCTTTGGTTGTGAGCTGCCTGACATGGATGTTGAGAACTGAACTCAAGTCCTCTGCAAGAGCACTATATGATGTTACCTGCAGGGTCATCTCTCCAGNCCTAAACCCCAGCTTCTTAAACTAAGTACAAGGGGAAAATAACTGGTAAAGTATATTTCTAAACAGGCAGCCACCAAAATTAACTGGAAATCAAACACATAATGATCTGAAGTACTATTCACAACTCTCAGTCATGTTATATCACACAACCTCTCCGTAGCCTTACTGCTGAACACACATGTGCATTTTGTACTGTACATGCCTGGATGCCATGCAATGCCAATCAATACTTCCCAAAACACTACAGCTCTACTTTTCAGAAAATATGTGGTTTTAATCACAGAAAAGCAAGGCTTTTAATATTTTCCTACCATCATCCCTCAGTATGAATGTCTTCAGTTATATTGTGCTGCNTGTTTGGTTTTCAAAATTGCTGTTTGAATTGCTATCCCAACCATCATTTTAAAAAATGAAGTGGATTTTTACTCGAGAATAGACAGAATCTAAATACATTTGAAATAGCCCTGGACATACTTCTGCCATTTTATGCTATATATTTTTGTAAAGTGTTGTTCTCAGCATAGATAATTATAAAATCAAAGTATCAGTCAACTTTGAAAAACCTCAAAGAGGATCTATGCCTATAATAGCAAACATTCAGCCAAGATTTCTTTATATAAAAAAGAACATCTATCTCATTAGTATGCAAATTTATGTGTGTCTTGAACAACTGATAAAATTATCTCTTTCCAAAGAACGTTTTTAAAATAAAATTCTTCTGATTTACTATTGGTAAATGTTTGATTTGCATGCCTATTTTATAGACCTATATACTCAGGGTCATGTAAAAATTGATTATGCTANGGTTTTTAAGTAGAGATAGTTTAAGAAGCCTTGGTTAAGAGCTGCCTACATGTTCTGGTCCTCCTGAACTTAAGGAACAGGGCATAGTGCTTTGGCATTTAGATTCTGAAGAAGAAAAGGATCTGCCTATATCCAAAATCTCAGTGTGATGCCTTTAACATTGCTATGTGTGAAACAGTCAAATTCTGCTCCACAGTTAAGAATTCTGTGGCTTTGCCTACAGGTTCAATCTAAATGTTGGAACCTACAAACAGGGTTTTCACTCTGATGCTCATGTGACCACTGTTTTCTGCAGAGTGCTATATGTGAAGATGACTTTCCCCTCATGTTTGTGTCAGAACTAACAAAGGGGTATGTTATAGCACCAGTTTGGATCCTCAAGTTTTCCCAAAAATCCTCAGTTCTAATCTATTGCTAATGCTCTAAGAGATACTCCTAAATATACTTGACCTATTCTCATATACTTTCTATTTATCTTTCTTCTATTGTTTTGAAATCTCCACATCACTATTTTTCACCTGAATGCTATGAACTTGATTTTTTTTTCTTTTTTCTTATTTTTTCTTTTATTTTTGAGATCATAATATAATCATATCACTTCCCCTTTCCTTTTCCAAACCCTCCCATGTCCACTCCTTACTTCTTTCAAATTCATGGCCTCTTTTGTCATTAAATTGTTGTCACATGCCTATATGTACATATATATACATATATGTTCCTAAATATAATCTGCTCAGTTTATGTAATGTTACTTGTATGAACGTTTTCAGGGCTGACCATTTGGTACTGGATAACCAATTGGTGTGCTCTTCCCTGGGTAGCATATTTGTCTCACTCTCAGCATTCCTCAGTTGCCTGTAGCTCTTTGTGTAGAGCTGAGGCCTTAGAAGTTAGATTCTTTCCCCTGTCCTCTTTGGCATATCTAATGGTGTTATTCTTGTTTAGTTCACGTTCAGGCAACCATGTTGATGAGACCTCATGAAATTTTAAAGAGCCCAGTCATACTATGCTATTTTGCATGGCATTTTTAAATTTTTGTTTCATTTTAAAGTTTAGAAGTTTCTTCCATCTTTCTAAGGATGCTATTATATCTAGATATCCTAAACCATCTTCGCTTCCTTCCTAACCAATTCTCCATTTGGTTGTTGGTAATTCAGTTTGTGGGTTTCCTCAAATATCTATTTTTATTTTATTACTTAAAAATATTTTCAAATAATCTATGGAAATAAAAAATTACAGATCAGTACAAGTGGGCATGTCTTGCTAATTAGTTGAATTGTCTTTGAGAGTCATGGGAAAAGTCTCATCACACCCTTAACTCTGCTGTAATTTCCTCCAGGGGCCTAACAGGCAGTTCAAAGGTTACAGTTCCTTCATGGATTAAACCTTGCCTCTTTTGGGCATTTTTGGAGGCTGGCAACAAATACCTACAAGCAAGTCCAGCATTATGATACAGGGCTGAGGAGAGATCCGATGTGGAGAGAGATACAATAAACCCAAGTACACTGTTAGAGTTTTGTTAATATGGTTATGATTTACATAACTCTCATAGTCATACGTTTTGCAGTGTAATGCCTCAGCTATGCTCATTCACTGATGGNGAGGAGGAGGAGGAGGAGGAGGAGGAGGAAGCAGTTGTAGTCCATGTGTCTGAATGACCAAGTAGAAAGCGGTGGCGAAAGTGGCAGGCCTACCAGCAAGATCAACTGACTGCACAAATGAGACAAACTTCGAAGGGTTTAGCTCCTGGGATTTGGGGCTTTAACTGGCCCAGCATTTCATATTAATTACCCTAACTGATCCACTGAAGCTGGCTACTCCAAAGTAACCCAGATGGGCAGGATTATCTCACAGACCATAATCATCTTTCATCCCTCATTGATGCACTAGTGAACCAAATTTCAGTGATGCTCACAGAATATTCAAATTCAAAGGGCAGTTCATTTGGCGCTAAGCATTTCCCTAAATTTGAAGGGGCCCAAATACAGTGTTTTTTATTTTTGTTTACTAGCAATAGTATACATTTTATGTTAATTATAGACAGACCATACTTTTGCTAAAAAGAGTTTTATTTTATATCTTTGATTGACACCCGGATGAAAAGCNAACTAATGTTACCATAAATGTTGTTGCAATGATTTAAATAGAAGTGAAACAAAGTAGTTCCCTTAAGCTGAGAAAGAAAACTCCAGATTTTAAAGCGTGTACTATTTGCCTAGAACAGCACTAAAATTCATTAAAATGTGTTTACATATAACAATACCAAGTGCTCGGATGTCAGTGTGGTGAAGATATTGAGAGAATCTTTATAGAAACAGCTGTGGAGATCACGGAGTCATAATCNAAACTTTGTTAAGTCTTGGATAAGTAAGTGAGGAAAAAATGCATAGTAAGAGCCCAAAAAGTGTTCCCAATGAAGATGAGACATCAAGGGAAGGGTTGGGTATGGAAGGGAGAGGATGACTAACTATCGCCAGCTCCTCATCATTTGTAAGACTGAATTTCATTATCCCACTGCTATTTGACTTACTACTTAGCTTTTAGCTCCCTTCTATGCATGATCAGCTTCATAATTCACATGTGCGTCTAAGCATGTGCCCCACGTGAATGCAGACTGCACAGCCAGCCATGAAGTGAGACTTGACCTCACAAACTCTAGAGCACAAAATAATAAAGTACCGCAGACTTCATTGAGGTTTTTAAGCATAGTGAATGCTGTTATTTTTGCAATATCTGTGGTCGTTAATCAGTATTGTTCCATGAAAATGATCATGGACACTTAAGAGCTTTAGTTCCACCACTTTCATTTGTATTATGCAAGTAATCAGCATGTTGGCTGGAAGAAAGGTCTCCAGGGCAAGCTAAGACTACAGATCTCATTTTCCATCCTTGCTATTGTCTGGATGTTGGTGTGCCTCTAAAATCCATAAGATGAAAAGTACCAAGGTGATGATATCAGAGCATTGAGGAGATGATTAGATTATGGAGGTGATGAATGGGATCTGTGCCCTTAGAAAAGAGGCCCCAGGGAGCAGCCTTGCCTTTTTTACATCCATATGAGGACAGAGCAAACAGGCACTATCTGTGAACCAGAAAACAAGGCCACATCAGATGCCTTAAGTCCACTGACACCTTGACCAGTTTCTATGAGAAGTAAAGTTCTCTTCTTATAAACTACCCAGATTATAGCATTGTGCTTTGGCAGTTCATATGGATCAAGGCAGCAGTAATCATCCTACATATATGGTTTATATACAGCGATGTCCCTCCATTCTATACATTACCAAGTATTGGCAAGCTTAGAGTCAAACAACACTCTGATGAGAACAGTTACTGGAACATCCAAAACAAGTTCAAAGAAGGCGTGGTTCCATGTCAGATTCCACATAAGGGGAGAGGAGACACTTCCTTGCAATCTTGTGTGTGAGGGGACTAGCCTCTAACCACCCTTTCACTTGCCTTCCTGGGTCCATTTTACACCAGTGAAAGGATATCAAGGCATCCTAAACTGGTGCCCTTTTCTGCTGTTGGCCACCAATCGAGCCTCTAGACAGAAACTTCTTTTTAAATTAAAAAGATTAATTATATGTGTGTGGGGGTATGTAGTATGTGGGCATGAGTGTGCATATCCATGGAGTTTGGGAGAGGGCTTTGGTTGTGAGCTGCCTGACATGGATGTTGAGAACTGAACTCAAGTCCTCTGCAAGAGCACTATATGATGTTACCTGCAGGGTCATCTCTCCAGNCCTAAACCCCAGCTTCTTAAACTAAGTACAAGGGGAAAATAACTGGTAAAGTATATTTCTAAACAGGCAGCCACCAAAATTAACTGGAAATCAAACACATAATGATCTGAAGTACTATTCACAACTCTCAGTCATGTTATATCACACAACCTCTCCGTAGCCTTACTGCTGAACACACATGTGCATTTTGTACTGTACATGCCTGGATGCCATGCAATGCCAATCAATACTTCCCAAAACACTACAGCTCTACTTTTCAGAAAATATGTGGTTTTAATCACAGAAAAGCAAGGCTTTTAATATTTTCCTACCATCATCCCTCAGTATGAATGTCTTCAGTTATATTGTGCTGCNTGTTTGGTTTTCAAAATTGCTGTTTGAATTGCTATCCCAACCATCATTTTAAAAAATGAAGTGGATTTTTACTCGAGAATAGACAGAATCTAAATACATTTGAAATAGCCCTGGACATACTTCTGCCATTTTATGCTATATATTTTTGTAAAGTGTTGTTCTCAGCATAGATAATTATAAAATCAAAGTATCAGTCAACTTTGAAAAACCTCAAAGAGGATCTATGCCTATAATAGCAAACATTCAGCCAAGATTTCTTTATATAAAAAAGAACATCTATCTCATTAGTATGCAAATTTATGTGTGTCTTGAACAACTGATAAAATTATCTCTTTCCAAAGAACGTTTTTAAAATAAAATTCTTCTGATTTACTATTGGTAAATGTTTGATTTGCATGCCTATTTTATAGACCTATATACTCAGGGTCATGTAAAAATTGATTATGCTANGGTTTTTAAGTAGAGATAGTTTAAGAAGCCTTGGTTAAGAGCTGCCTACATGTTCTGGTCCTCCTGAACTTAAGGAACAGGGCATAGTGCTTTGGCATTTAGATTCTGAAGAAGAAAAGGATCTGCCTATATCCAAAATCTCAGTGTGATGCCTTTAACATTGCTATGTGTGAAACAGTCAAATTCTGCTCCACAGTTAAGAATTCTGTGGCTTTGCCTACAGGTTCAATCTAAATGTTGGAACCTACAAACAGGGTTTTCACTCTGATGCTCATGTGACCACTGTTTTCTGCAGAGTGCTATATGTGAAGATGACTTTCCCCTCATGTTTGTGTCAGAACTAACAAAGGGGTATGTTATAGCACCAGTTTGGATCCTCAAGTTTTCCCAAAAATCCTCAGTTCTAATCTATTGCTAATGCTCTAAGAGATACTCCTAAATATACTTGACCTATTCTCATATACTTTCTATTTATCTTTCTTCTATTGTTTTGAAATCTCCACATCACTATTTTTCACCTGAATGCTATGAACTTGATTTTTTTTTCTTTTTTCTTATTTTTTCTTTTATTTTTGAGATCATAATATAATCATATCACTTCCCCTTTCCTTTTCCAAACCCTCCCATGTCCACTCCTTACTTCTTTCAAATTCATGGCCTCTTTTGTCATTAAATTGTTGTCACATGCCTATATGTACATATATATACATATATGTTCCTAAATATAATCTGCTCAGTTTATGTAATGTTACTTGTATGAACGTTTTCAGGGCTGACCATTTGGTACTGGATAACCAATTGGTGTGCTCTTCCCTGGGTAGCATATTTGTCTCACTCTCAGCATTCCTCAGTTGCCTGTAGCTCTTTGTGTAGAGCTGAGGCCTTAGAAGTTAGATTCTTTCCCCTGTCCTCTTTGGCATATCTAATGGTGTTATTCTTGTTTAGTTCACGTTCAGGCAACCATGTTGATGAGACCTCATGAAATTTTAAAGAGCCCAGTCATACTATGCTATTTTGCATGGCATTTTTAAATTTTTGTTTCATTTTAAAGTTTAGAAGTTTCTTCCATCTTTCTAAGGATGCTATTATATCTAGATATCCTAAACCATCTTCGCTTCCTTCCTAACCAATTCTCCATTTGGTTGTTGGTAATTCAGTTTGTGGGTTTCCTCAAATATCTATTTTTATTTTATTACTTAAAAATATTTTCAAATAATCTATGGAAATAAAAAATTACAGATCAGTACAAGTGGGCATGTCTTGCTAATTAGTTGAATTGTCTTTGAGAGTCATGGGAAAAGTCTCATCACACCCTTAACTCTGCTGTAATTTCCTCCAGGGGCCTAACAGGCAGTTCAAAGGTTACAGTTCCTTCATGGATTAAACCTTGCCTCTTTTGGGCATTTTTGGAGGCTGGCAACAAATACCTACAAGCAAGTCCAGCATTATGATACAGGGCTGAGGAGAGATCCGATGTGGAGAGAGATACAATAAACCCAAGTACACTGTTAGAGTTTTGTTAATATGGTTATGATTTACATAACTCTCATAGTCATACGTTTTGCAGTGTAATGCCTCAGCTATGCTCATTCACTGATGGNGTCCATTTCTGCATCCCTTAGATTTTTCTTATCACCTACCTCAGTCATAGAANGAAGTAAGTAGAAAAAGCGTGGCAATTCTAAGCACAGGCCTTAAAAAGTCTTATAGTTAAAATCTTGCTCAACCAATATGAACAAGCCCAGAATAATCTGAATAGTGATGAAATTTATCTCTGTCATCCTAGGTGGTAAAGGACTAAGCTGTAGGTGCAGAGCTAAGGGATAAGCAATTGGGCGAAGACACATGACAAGCCCAGCGAATTCAGCCCAACTGCCAACTGAATAGCATAGGGGACTAAACAAATGATTGCTTGAAGCTTTGATGATTTAATTTTGTCGGGTAGCAAAATCTTAATATGTGTAGTCTTGACCCAAATTCTGATTATCCTTGTGTTTCTAAATTCAGGGCCCATCAGTGCTGTCTTACTGAAATAGGAGCTGTTTTGGTTTCTGCCAGGCCACTGGGGCTCTTCCTTGCAGGAAGCTGCCCCATCCCTCACCCTCTGTCCTGTGCCTGTGCTCTGCTTCAACAATCTGCAGTACTTGTTCACATTTCATCTTCCAGAAAATCAATTACCAATGATAGCCTCTTCCTCATATATCATTACTACTATGCATTGTACATTATTTTTTTCTCCTATTTTTATGAAGTCTCAGAAGAGGAAACAGAAAACAAAAGTATGTGTTCTGTCCAATGATTAACCAGTAGTCACTGAANTATTTACTTATTAAGCATCTATTGAATTTAGGCTATATAAAAATTTAAAAAGTTAAAAGCCCAAGATGATTATATATAATTGGAACATTAAATGAAAAAAAAAACCGATCTTACTCATTTTATTTATTCATTTATTTTACTATATCATATTTCTTAATGATCATGCTAGGCAAAGTTTGTTAGTCTAAATTAATTCTTGGTGTTTCAAAATTATCTTTCATGTTTTCCTTGTTAATTCATCCATTTATGTTCCTGTTCCAGAAAGAATTTACAACATGTTTGATTCTGAACTAATCGGGACAATTCCTTCTCTTATTNTGAACAAATAGTAAGTTTAAGTATATGGCAATAGCTTATATTGTTTTGGAAATCTCTTGGGCTGTTCTGACCAACAAATCAAAAGGAGGTTTCCCATGCTGATGCTGGGGCTTTTCTTCAATAACCTACAGCTTTGGGAGGGAGAGTTACTACTCCACGTGGCACAGTTCCATCAACAAAAATATAAATTATGTGTACATTGAAAATATTTATGCTTATGTTATGTTTATTCATGTTTTGCCTGCACACACTCCTGTGCACCACTTCCATGGCTGGTACTCATNGTGGCCAGAAGAGAGCATGAGATCCCCTGGAATTGGAGCTAGAGAGTGGTAAGATGTCATGTGGGTGCTGCAAACTCAGGTCCTCTGCAGGAGCAGTAAATGCTTTAACCATTCAGCCATCTCTCCAGTCCCAACATAGATTATACATATTTTAAGCATGCTTATGAAAGAATGTTTTCCTCTGGCTTTATCAAAACATTCTTTGGAAATTAGCAATTAATCCAACAAAGCACAACTCTCCTGGCCATTTGCAATAAGATCACAAAGGGTACAATGACTGTTAATAATTGTAGGATCAATAGATTTATCCCTGAAGGTGGAAGTTTGAAAGTCAAGAAGAAATAAAATAAAACTCACTGTTACACTNCCATTGAAGTTTCTCCTTGACATTTGGATCTCTGAGTAGGAGATACACTTCACAACAAGCCAAAGGGGCTACTTAATTAACAGACTGATTCATTTAAGGTAATTTACACTCAGTTTATTCTATGAAGGATTAGTACTTATAATGCTTATAGCCATAGGGGTTTCCTCGTGATTTACTAAAGTAAGAAGAAACTAATAATTAAATATAATTTATAACTTTGTTAATGTATACAAGTTCTTAATGAGATGTATTGTATACTAATCATGCATACTAATTTCATTGAAAAAAATCCTTAAATAAAGGGTCATATAATACAAGGAATATAATGTGGACATTGAGTTTAAATCTATAGAGGATGAATTCCACTGTCATATGTAAAATTTCAACATGAGATCCAATGTTACAGAGTACATACATTCCTGGGTAAGTAAGTTATTATAACAGCTGTGTANAGAAGGAAGAGGGATTATAGGCTATTTGTAGACATAGCATTTAGGACCCATATAGATTATCCTTTTTCAAATAACAAGACACTGAGGTGCTTCAGGAATAAATTTCCATTAACATTACTTCTTATAAAATATAGTCACTGTATTTAAACATANTTCCATGGTCTCTATTATCATACAGACATTCTCTTGGAAGAAATTGAGAGAAGCCAGGGAAGTTATTCATGTGATCTTGTGACTGTTAGGTAGAATCTAAAGATCAATTGCTTCTACAATATTTCCAAATTTATTGTGCTCATATACCTTACCTCCAATAATCAATAACTCCAATATTCATATTGAATAACTTAACTTATTATGTCAACTACTTTGTNTCATATTTCCAATCACCATGACTTCATCTATTCAGTTTATATTATTATTTTGGTTTTCTAATTAAGTTAACATGAAAATCGATGTATTTTATTATCTCTTACAACAATTAATTTATTGTCAAACANATTTTTCCTCCTTTAATCAAAGTGTGTATTAAATCCCAAATTATAAAGTTCTGCCAAAAAAATTATTTATTTGAAGCACAATAAATTTGGAAATATTGTAGAAGCAATTGATCTTTAGATTCTACCTAACAGTCACAAGATCACATCCTTTAAAAGCTATCCCATTTGCAAATAAGTTTGAAAAATATGTATTCCATGCAAATTTTACACAAAAGAGACAAATCCTAGAATTGAGAGAAGGAACTAGAATATAGTCTCCTCATTTTATTCCAAAGTAAGAATAATTCCCAATTGGGGTAAAATGACAGGAGCTGAGTTTATTTAGTGAACTGGGCTAACAGCATTTCATCATTGCCAATTCTGTGAACTACTACCTGGGTCTTACTTCCTTAAATCATTGATGTTGACAGAAAGGGAGGAGAAAAGAAGGTGAGAGGGATGGAGAACAGGGAGAAATTGTATCCATCAACCATAGAAGAGATGCCTGTGGTTTCAATGCAGAATCGAAAGATCAGATATGCTTGCTATTTAGCCAAACATTAAATACAGGTAATATTATACGGACTGGGAAGGCTATAGTTATGTATTTAAGTGTGTGTGTGTGTGTGTGTGTGTGTGTGTGTGTAACAACCTTAAAGAAAAAGAGGCCATGAATTTGAGAGAGAGCAAAGGGGTGTGTGGAAGGCATTGTAAAGAGTAAATGAAAGGGGGTATTATGTAATTATATAATAATTTCAAAGAACAAAANTTATAAAGATCAGTATGAAATCCTATAAATAATCACTTAAGTAAAAGTGACAAGGAATATAAAATGTACCCCAGAGGTAGACTGTAAATCTAAATAAACAGTGAGGAAATGGGAACTCAGCTGGAGAAAAGGCACATTAAGGCTGAATTTCAAGAATGACTTAAAAATGAGTTAACTCTCATAGTTAAGTAACTGACTCTAAGAAACAAAACTTATCTCATCTTAGATATACTACAAGAATATATTAAAGGTTATATGATCATTTTATGCCATAAAAGGCTGGAGAGGCAGTTACAAATATAGGCTGTGTGTGTGTGTGTGTGTGTGTGTGTGTGTGTGTGTGTGTCCTGTCTCTTTTACCCTAGAGCTCACAGTCTCTCTTCCAGGCATCAGATATACTTTTTATATGAAAATTGGCTCTTGTATCTTCAGCTCACACAAAAGAGACTAGAATTAATAGATCCCAAAGTAAAACTCACCAAAGAGACCTGTTTTTTCTATCACAGTAGATGAGGATGATAGAGCCTCTTCTCTCTGAATAGCAATTACGAAGACAGCATCCTCAGGGGATTCTGAGATTACGCTAAGGCAGAGAACAGCTATGTGCTATTAAAAGGGAAGCATCATAAACAGGGGAAATAAGAGTGCATAGAAAATAAACTGAGGAAGACCACAGGAAAAAGAATCCATATTAACCTCAATGAAGANTGTCTCCAAAGTCTCTTAGTAGCAGCTACAGCTTACTATGTTTTTGGATGTTACTGAGTCTGAGAATAGTCCTGATGGAGTACTATCAGAGCTTCCATATTGCCTTCATTCCCTTAACGCACAACACTAATNCCAGTCACCTTATTTAGAATTCCTTTTGGTCAATGTATTGCCTAGTTCACCACTCAACTTTTTGCAGACCTAGGATGAATATTACAGGAAAGAGGGAGGAAGGAGGAGCACTGACTTGTTATCTGCACTGACTGAGGTCTAGATAGAACTTGGAAACATTCTAACCAGTCCTGGTAAATTCAAACAATATGTGCTTTCAAACTGGTTAGGGCTTAATTTAGTCCTTGACTTACATTTAGAAGCTGTATAACCTATATTAGCTTACCTTAACTGATGTGATTTCCAATAAAGATAATGATGTCCTTAAAGAATTGTTGTCTAAATACACAGAGCAATTTTAAATAAAAGCAATAACAGCAATAATGTACTTCAGACAAAATATAATAATTTATCATAGAAAAGTAAAAGCAATCTTTTATATAATAACTGGATTTGTGATCTACAGCTTNTCTCCTAAACCATAGTTGTAGCTTATAGCATAGATCATGATTCTTGGGTCTTTTCATGTAAAACCTCTATATTTATTGAGCACCTNTATGTGCAGGCTTTCTCTTAGAAAGCACATGGAAAACAAGAATTCACCAGCTATAGGACCCTGAACATAAGGAAATTACAAAGTTATAGCGAAGTACACAGAATAGGGCAGGGGAGGGGGATAGTGAGAGAGATGAGGAAGGAGAGAGACAGAGAGAGGCAGAAGAGAAGGAATGAAGAGGCAAGGAAGGAAGGACATAGAGGCCAAGGCAGGTGAAAGAGGAAGACTGTANCATCATCNACTGTGAGNCAAAATGTTTTCATCAGTGGTCTTAATCGTCACAGGCACAAGTTTTATATGTTCATTATTGTTATCATTTTGTAATAAGTGAATAGAGACTCAGCAAGGATAATGGACTTCTGAGGAATATTTAAAAGTGATCATGGTAATACAGCATATGTTTGAAAAAGCCATAAACAGTACTTTATAAGTTTACCTAAAATGCATTCTACATGCATATATGTATGTAATTGAAATGAAGTTATACCTTCTTTTAATACTCACCAAGAGTCATAGACTATCTAACAAAACCCCAGTGCCAGATATAGGAAACTTTCCTTCGGTTATTGGTCAGAGGAGTCCAAGCGACTCCCAAAACTATTGCCATGGTCCTTAGTTGCCTTCCCAACTGAAAGGTAAGACCCCATTGCTGAAGACACCACAAACTTTGGACACAGGACTAAAGAAATTGATCTGGAACTGGTCTGAAAACTTCCTCCCTGAAGACTTGCTTTTATAGTATTGGCGGGTACTGGGCAAATAGNCAACAGAGAAAAGCAATCAGTGGTCCTAACAAGATCTAAAACCTATGAACCACAACAATGACTAACCCAGNAAGATATTTACAATGGTGCAATAGCAGTACTTTTTTCTTGTGGGAAACTAACAGATACTGAATGGGAATTAAGACCCACTCAATAGGAGGGATTTTAGGCCTGGCAAAGTTAAATCTAGCTAACTAGCTGAAGAGGTCCAAGACCCTAGAGGAGAACCTACTGCTGTCATTTTCACTATTCAATATAATTCCTAACTGTATTATGAATATTTAATATTAGATTCACAGATAACTGTAGTTCTCACACNTCACCAAAGAAGCTTACTTTTTCAGAAGATTGGAGACCATTACAGGAATCTACAACTATTCCAAATGCAGATAACAACTGGCTATGGGGTTTACAACACTAGATGATAGATCTACAACATAACTCTTGTACCTACAGCTCAGGGAACATTGTGGAAGAGGGGATGGAAAGACTATAAGCACCCAAGAAATAGGTTGCTTGCTGCTAGATAATGTTTTCTTGACATGACAGGCAAGTTACACCCATGAAATCTCAACAATAGTTTCCTAAACAATATCTACATGACAACATTCATGAACATGCCAACATAGATGTGAAAAGTTCATAAGATCCCACCCTAGATGAAGAGCTACAGGCAATCCGTGGTTTCTGAAAGAAGAAGAAGCAGTGCCGGTGGCCATGTCAGAGGAGCAGCAGGTGGCAATTGAAGTTCAAGGTGTCAGCCCACCAGTAGGAAACTCTCTGATGGGTGAATCTCAAATAAGCAAGGCCCTGAGACCACAGACCACAGAATGTCTTTTGCTTCTGCTGTGCCTTTACATGTTTGCTTCTGCTATCTTTCTCTGGTATCTGGCATGGTGTGAAGGGGTGTGGGGAAATCCCCACTGCCTGTAGTGTAGTGTGTTTATCTCATGGAAACATCCTGTTCTACTGGGAATGTTTACCTGTGGNTTATTATGAAGATGATTTCTTCCTAAGCTTTACTATTTAAATGATAATAATAATGTTAATTTAAATAGAGTTTTGATGATTAAAAATATAAACAAGGAAGTGTGATACTGCTATAACACATGAGTTTCTATTGAGGAGCCATATAGACTGTGGCTTTTGTTAATGATTAAGAAAAACAGTTGAGTCCCAGTTAGCTCAGCTAGCGTAAATTCTTTTAACCTCAATGTTGGGAGATGTGTTCACAGGTTTCAGAGTGCATCACAGCTGAAACAAAGTTTTGAAAATAACTTAGTTAGACTAAGATGTTTTTGTCAAATAGCTTTGAGGTGAAATACCCAAGAAGATAATCTAAAGTTTTAGAAAGGCACAGTTGAATGCAGAACTCTTTAAGGTCAGGGAACAAGAACAAAGCAGCCCAATTATTACTAGCTGATGCACTTTTCTTGCTAGGATTNGTTGATGACTGAAGGTGATGATTAATTCCTTGTGCCCATTTTTGCCCTCAATCTCTTGATNTTTNAAAAAAAATATTGATGAGTGGGTATGTACCCTAAAGATTTAAAGTAGAGCTGATTGATTCTTTTCATATATACAAGTTTAAGTTTGTGGTTCCTCAAAGATTCCTTATAAAATTACCTTTCAAGATAAGGATTAAAGTAATTGGCTCTTTCTTTGTAACTGCAAAACTGCAGCCTGCCAGTAAAAGACATAGCTGAG
>LZPO01109012.1:2260-24586 GCA_001675575.1 Neotoma lepida
GAACTCACTCCGTAGCCCAGGCTGGCCTCGAACTCACAGAGATCCACCTGCCTCTGCCTCCCGAGTGCTGGGATTAAAGGCGTGTGCCACCACCGCCCGGTAAGAATCGAATTCTTATATAGAAGAGAACTGAAAATTATATGTGCAAATACACCTCTACCTGTACCCTTAGATTTTGGTCTGTGTTGTGTGATCTCTTCCTACAGAGTGTCATAGCAACGGAAATCTAACCCAAGTGAGATCCAGAAAGAAAGTTCCTCACCAATGTATATTCAAAGTAAAATCATCAAAGTAAGAGGTCTCATACCATTGGCCCTCAATTCCATTAAGAAAAGTGACAAACAGTTCCATGATATCTTTGAAAAATTCAAACTGACCATTAAGAAAATTTGAGACAAACCAAAGGTGAGGTGTATAGTCTGAATAATATCCCTGAGATTCTGGTAGTATCTCAAACAAGGCTGCATTGCATGTACAGTGGTGGGAGTCCCTCAGAGCCTGAACTGGACAGCTGCCTCTCCATTGCTAAGAAAAGTCTTCACCACAGCTACACATAGCCCAAAGATTAGACATAAAGGAACAAGAACTCAAATATGAGATTCCAGGAATGAAGAAGTAAATGAACATCCAATCAGGCCAATCAAGTATTATAGTATTCTGGAATTATAGTATTGATTGTTGGAGACAGTGCTTCTAATTGCAACATCAAATCCAGAGTCAGTATTAATAGGGATGTTCCTGACAGACATTGTTAAATTCTGAGCCACCTGCCACACCTTACTTGGCCAAGGATATGGGAGACTTCAGTGTGAACTCAGATATAATCAGAGACAATAAGGAACTCCTGAGACTTCTCAGAATTAGTAGACATCCCTTAGATCATAGGAGGTTGAAGACTGTCCCATGTCTTCCTCACAAACAGTTTTATGGATGTTTAAATGTTAGAATATGTGAGTTCCCCTTCTTGCTCAAGCAATCCTCTAGAGACACTTTGCTAGGTCATAGTCTATGACAATTACTATTTATTTACTTCCTCACAAGCATACCATTATTTCCCTATGGAGCATCTAAGATATGCATTTGCTATTTTCTCTCCAATGGAATGAACATGAGAATAAAACTTTCCATTGGTTTTTCAACCAATGTTTGTAATTATAAGAGTTTGTGATAGTTGTTAGCAAAGCTGGAAATCTCAGGAAGTTCTACATCATCTGAAAAACATTCTCATCATTTTCTCCCATGGGAGGAGAAGCCAGATCTTCCATGAATGAATATTATTTTTCACATATAAATGAGAAAACAAGTTGTCTATATTTCAGACTTCCAATGTGTGAATATCTCTAAAAAGATACATGTGACAATCATTTTCCACACAATGCATGTTTGAGATTTGCATCCTTGTAAAGAATACTCTCTGACCCAATGTCCCATGTAATAATTCCTTTGAAGGCATTTCTGTATCTTTGGCTTGTGGAAACGACTTAGTGACCATTTTGCACATGCCAGTGGATGTCATCTACATACTATGTTCTAACTCTCTTCCCATTGGCAACAGAGATCCTCATCACAGTTTTCTGCTCTTACTGAGTTTTCTTGTTAACATTGGCTGCATGCTTACTGAGATGGATGTGTTTGTTGCTGTTGAAGGGAGGAAAGCTGGAATGTTTTACCTGTGATTTAGAGAAGCATCACTAGGAGAGGTGATGTTGGGTTTTGTTTCAGTTTTAATGGTCACCAATTTCAGGACTTGGAAATGAGAATCTACTGTTCCAGGGCTGAGCCTTCTGTGGTTACTATTATCATGACTTCAGCTGTATGTGAAGATGTTTGGGAGAACAAATGGACCATAGAGTTTTAGATTAGTGACATCACAACACATATAAATCATTATATAGTAGAGTGTGAAGGTGAAAACTGCTGTGGGATGTCTTTGTGTATGCTGTGAATATGTTGATATGTTGCTCTGAATGGTTGATAAATAAAGCTGCACTGGCCTATGGCAGGGCAGAATAGAAGCAGGAGGGAAAATACAAGAGAGACAGTAGAGGGGAAAGGAGAGAAAGGAGACACTGTGAGCTTCCTGCAGGAGAAGCAAGATGTGACAATATCAGTAAGCCACAGCCCCGTGGCAACTTAAACATTAATAGAAATTGGTTTATTTAAGATATAAGTTCTAGCTAGCAAGAAGCCTGAGCCATTAGGACATAAAGTTTGTAACAAATATTATACCTCTGAATGACTATTTTATAAGCAACAGGTTTACCTCTGGGCTGGGCAATGCCAGTTGAGACTGGAGGAATTCAGGACCTGAGAATACTTTCGGGTACAGAAAATCAAGGAATCCACTGTCTGTTACCTAACTCCAGGGTGAGGATCAGCCTACATTGCTGTCAGTGACATATGATGACCACATTGAACCTGCAGGTTGGGCACAATTTGGAATCCGGGAATTTGTGGATTAACTTCTAAATACCTCCTAGGTCTATTGACGAAAAGAATGAAATATATGAACCAATATTTAATGAATGTGAAAAGAGCTTGTCCTGCTAGGATTTGGGCAAAAAATTCTTTAACAAAGACATAAGTCTAATTGATACAAATCTTGTGAGATGCCAGCTTTTACTTATCACCACAGAGTTGTCTGATATGGTCAGGGGGAACTGAATCTTAACCAGGCCATGATGGGGGAGCCACATAAACACTGATATTCTGACTATTTTAGTACAAGAAATTGGACTTGCCATATCCTTATCAGTACCAGAGTATAATGGCAGTGGCCAGGATCAATATAATGACATTTGAAGGGATACAATGACATTTGCAAGTTTATAGGGTATAAAAGATTAACATCTAATACCAATTGTCCTTTCCATCTTCTATATGCTTTTTAGGCTTCTAGAGAAAACAGAGAAACAGAGGGGACTTGAAAGCATCACTAACTGAGGGAATGCCTCAATTTCTCAGGAACTGAAAGGCACATAGTGCCCCAGGAGCCATGAACCTTAATCTGAAAACCTTTGACATATGCCTTTCAAAGCAGCTAGGCCAGGTCAAGTTCATGATTCCCTGCAAAACATGATGGGTCTAGGCAAAAACAATATGTTTATTTTTCCCAGACATAGTGATTTGGCATGCTGTAATTCTTTGAAGTGACTCAGTAGTGCCAGTGGGTAGTGCTGGAGCAGGATTCATCTGTCACCAGGGAAGACCTTTGCATTGTAAAAAATATTAATAATAATAGAAGCACAACTTAAAATCAGTATCTCCAGGAAAAAAAGCCATTTTCCCTGCAGTTGAGTTATGTGAGCACTAAAGTTTCAGGCACACATTACTGTTCAAGAGAGACAGTTAAACTTCAATATAATATTACAAACCATGAAGAACTACATCCAGAGAACCCTGTGTTGAAAATGGTCATCATGGTTTCTGTTTGGCTATTTCCAGGTAGAAGATGAATCTGTTTTCAGTAGTAAATTGGATAGTTACTGGGGAGAGGCAGTCTTAAAATCACAGCTATAGAAGATTTCAATGTGTGGTTATAAAGAAGTGAAAGATTAGTTTGTGATGTGATGTATTATTTTTATATTTGGCTGGCAAATATTACATCTCTAGTTTGATAGTCATAAATCCTATCTTCCTTCCCAGAAAAACAGAGCTATGACCATGACTGACCAATAATAGCTAACCTTCCTGGAACTTGATTGGTCCACGGAATGGTATGTGGTTAGAGTGGAACAAATCTCAAGCATTTCCTTGAATTCACAGACTGATGCTGGGAATGAGAAGTTCCATTTCTGTTTACTTTGTTAATATGAGAGTGTGTGATCTAGGCATGAGAGCAGGCCATACACTGGGGAGAGAGGTAATATGACTTTGATGACTACATTAAATTCACCCACTGTCTCTTTATATGTATGTAGACCTAGGAAGATGCTGGCTGCCAAGCCTGATTCCCTGAGATCTATCTCCAGAATCCACATGATACAAGCAGAGGAATTTTGTTCTCTGACTTCTACCTTATGTATCGTTACCAGTAAATGAAGATGGAATCAGAGATATGAGAGAATTTCTCCTGCAGAAGAATCCTCACTGTATAGCCGAGGATGACCTTTAACTTCTCATCCTCCTGCCTCCACTTCCCCAATGCTAGGGTTCCTCCATTTTATGTGGTGTTAGAGATGTAAAGCAGGGCTTCATGCATGCTAGGCAGCATTCTACCAACTGAACTACATCCCACACCCTAACATTTTTTTCAAATATTAATAAAGATGTTTGTTTATTTTTATTTGTTTCTGTGCTCATACACACACATGTAATGTTACATAGCCGGAAATCAAAGGACAATTCTTTCTCCTTCTATCTTGTGGGTTCTAGGAATAGAACTCAGGGAATCAGGCTTGGCAGCCAGCATCTTCCTTGGTCTACATACATGTAGAGAGAAAGTGAATTTAATGTAGTCTTCAAAGTCACTAGGTCATAGAAGTAGACCATGAACTCCTGTCTCTTGTCTCTACCTGCTGGTGTTGTAGATATATGACACTATGCCTGATCTCCTATTGGTTGAAAGTGAAGACATAAAGTGTAGATACATCTCAGTTGTAGAGTGCTTGCTTCACATGTACAAGGAAATAGTTTTAGTTTTCAACACTACAGAAAGAAGAGAGGGTGTCAATTCAAGCTGCTTTTTTTCTATTACTGTCATGCCTACTACATTTTTTGCAACATACTAAAGAAATTTGTATTTTGTTGTGTGATATTTTGATTTAATTGTGAAAATAAAGCTTGCTTTGAATCAGAGGGTGGAGCTAGCCACTAGCTCACCAAAATCTACCATAGAAGTTTGGAGGACTGTGGATAGAGAGGAGACAGGAAGTAATAAGGCAGGCCTGAGAGAAGATCTCAACCCTTTTGGAGGAAGGAACAGAAAAGGNAGGAAGTTACTGGTCNCTGCTCCACAGCTTCTCTGAACTTTCAANTTCTTCCCCCAATATATAATTCACAATTTTTGTTGGTCAAGAATAATTAGATACATGCTTTGGTTTTCTTTGTTAAAAACAAAACAAACAAACAAACAAACAAAAATCTTCAGTTTAAACCAAGCCATACCATCCTGCAGGGTAGCTCAGAACCACCAGGGGGCACACTGGAGCCAATAATTTTTAGGACAGAAATGAGATGAGTGGAGTGGACTACATATCCTCTGTCCATTCTGTTCCTCAAGTCTTATACCGGAACAACACCTACTGAAGTTGATATGTGAAATCTCCATGTTCAAACACAGTAAAAATTCTTTGATAAATATTGAACAGATTGTTATTGTCTCATTTACTATATTAAGATTTATTTGTTTATTTTTGATTTTTTGAAAAACATATTTTCCATACAGTATATTCTGATCATGGTTTCCCTGTCCAACTCCTCCCTAATACTTCCAACCGCCCCAACTTCAAGCCAATTAACTCCATAACTTTATTTCCTCTTTAGAAAGTACACAAGAAGAGAAAAGGATTTTAAAACAAACCCAGGACACACACCTGCAACTTGTATTAACAAGTTGTATATGAAAGATTACTAATTTTCCAAATGTAGTTTTTGAAATTTGCAGATACTATTATAGTCATTATGACCACATTAGGTAAATCAAATTTGTCACAAAGGGGATCAAATGTCTCAGGTTGGAATCTGTTTTTAATTGAGTGCCTAGGTCTTGATGTTATACTAACAGGGTCTGCACAGGTCTTGGAGAAGGATACTTCCTCAGACAAAGGTGAAGATTTGGATGTCAGCATCTGTCTGCCTGTTCCAGGTTTACACTGTCCTTTTCTACTCTAGCTGGACTAGGTCCTTTTACAAGAAGTACCTTGCCTCATGAATATGCAAATCAGGTGACTCTATAGTGGTAAATACAGAGATGTCCACACCAAACACCAACATATCATCTGTGTTCTCTCCACAGTCACTGAGCACACAGGTCCTCACCATGGGATGGAGTTGGATCACTCTCTTCCTCCTGTCAGTAACTACAGGTAAGGGGCTTTCCTGTTCCAAACCTGAAGAGGGAACAGGGACTGAGGTGACAATGACACTAATTCTACCTTTCTCTCCATAGGTGTCCACTCCCAGGTCCAGCTGCAGCAATCTGGGGCTGAGCTGGGGAGGCCTGGGGCCTCAGTGAAGCTGTCCTGCAAGGTTTCTGGCTACACCTTCACTGACCACTATATTACCTGGGTGAAGCAGAGGCCTGGACAGGGACTGGAGTGGATTGGATATATTAATCCTGGAGATGGTGGTACTAACTACAATAGGAAGTTCCAGGGCAAGGCCACACTGACTGCAGATAAATCCTCCAGCACAGCCTACATGGAGCTCAATAGCCTGACATCTGAGGACCCTGCTGTCTATTACTGTGCAAGACAGAGGGTTACAACCCAGACATACATTGCTGGGATATAAGACACAGTGTTGCAAGCCACATCCTGACTGTGTCAGAAACCCTGGGGGAGCAGGAAGTTGCCCTGCGACTGAGAAGACAGAGAAGATTACCCTGGAGACTTGCTCAAATAACATCATTCTGAGTGTCCCTTTGTCACTTCACAGTCTTGTAGAGTCTATGTTGGCTTTTCAAAAGGACTGCTGGAAATAAAGTGATGCTGATTCAGAATGCCCCTAGAGTACACCATCCTTTGACCAGATCTTTTTCAGTGACCACTGTTAATGACATGATTCTTCATTAATATAAAAAGAAAAAACAAGCTGTGGTAACACATTATCATATATATGTATATACACTAAAGATATGTAAGATATTTGATATATGATATATCAGATGTATTAGAGACTGGAAATGTTGCACAAGTAGGTAGTAATAAACTGTAATATTATTTTGGACAATAAAATAAAAATCAATCAACAATATCAGGACAAATAAATTCCCTTTCAAAATTCAATTTGATTTACCTAACACCACACCAAATACTTTGTTGTAAGTTGTCACCATAGATTTGTAGGTAGTCATTACCTTTCATAATAAATGTAACTTTATATGTTTATTTATAATTAAGTCTAATCCTGAATTGCCTTTGGTAGTAGAAATCAAATTTCTTATTATTTTAGAGTTAGAGATGGAGCTGAATGTCATGGTGTGGAGTCCTCAAACTGTAGAAATTGCTACTTTGGCAACAAGCTGGGGTCCTACTTGATAACATTGGGGCCAAAGCAGTGTGACTCTGAGCTGGGAATATAAAAACCTTCTTTATGTCATCAAGAGTGCTGGGTGCTCATTCCTCTGTTTCCTAAAATGGGATTGCATTTGTCACAAGTTCCTGATTGACACTGATTGACATTGAATTCACATCAGTATATAGTGCATGAATTCAACCCATATATTTTTTTTTTCTTAGAGGCAGCAAGGGCAACCTAGGATCTCACTTGATGTTTGGTTCTGTTATAACTTTGGCATGTCTGAATCCAATCAATTTTGTCTAAATATGTTTTTTTTGGTTATGTTTGGTTTTCTTTTTGTGTAGAAGAACACACACTTGGCCTATACAAAGCCTGAATGGCAAGTACAGAAATAATTCTGCCATTGATAGCATGACTACAATCTATTTTGGTTAAAACAACAATAATAAAGTGTGATACTCTGGTTTAAACATTTTTTAATCAGATAAAAGCCAACAAGTTATGTAATCAAGACCCTGTGACTATAAATCCCAATTAATTTCCAGTCTCGCCTAGCTCCTCTCATATACATGAGCACAATCAGGAGAGAATTGAATGGGCTGTTGGTTTTCTTGCAGTACATTTAATTTTCTCCTGGAATTTATTCTCACAGGTCTTCATTATCCTTCCTTATCATCTGGGTCTTTTCCTGCAGATCACATGTTATCTGCACTAGGTAAGGGTGGACAGAAATTTCTAATCTTGTAAATCCTAGTGCTCTCCCATTGTCTTTGTGCAATGTAAAGTGTCTACACCCTCATGAGATTTCTTGTTCAAATACAAGCCACCGAGTGAGGATTGAAAGAAAATAGAAGTTCCCTTATCTGTGAATTTGGGGAAACAATTTGCCAAAAAAACTAAGAGTGATATGAATGTTGTGTTGCTGTTAGATTTCAACTAGCTGGAACCATCAAGTTTCATAGGACTGACATCCTATTGACCAGGCTGGATTTCTCAAGGAGAGACCAAGCTTCCATCCTTCACAGAATTCCATGTTATGGCTGCCCTGATTCATCACAGTAACACAACATTCCTAGGACAACCTTCCTGACCTGTACAGGATTTCTGAGAGATAATAAAAACCGTCTACACAAATTTCAGAGCAATACCTACATGGGACTGAGGATAATCAATAGGCGACCATTTTCTGTCCAAATAAACACAGAGGGACACAGTCAGATATTGTATATTATGATTTTCAAATGACATCAAGTTCATATAATCAATAGTGTTGCTCAATACTTTTGCCATGATACAACCAAAAAGAAAATAAACCAAAATAAATTATACAGACTCTGGGGAGTAAGTGCAGAGGGTCCAGAAAGTGTGTTTCCTGACTACTCAAAGTTTTTTACTCTCATTTGGCCACATATGAAGACCAGGAAACCACATCCCATGGCAATTATAATCCTTGTCTAGAAGGATAGAAGATCTGACATTGAAAAATTCAGTTAGTTCCTAGAATCTATGTTACTTTCTTGGGATGCAACGATAGTAGAAACTAAACAATTCAAAGACTCTCTCAATCACAATTAAGACATCTCATAATAGAATGACTTCCTTATTGGAAATCCAGGACTTGACAATCTTTGTCATGGAAAGGATTTTTCAAGGCTTTTCATGATCAATCTTATCCCCATCAGTATAGAGTGTCATGTCATTGGGAGGGGACAGGACTGAGGAGATGGAAGGACATCAGAGCAAAGACCTAGAGTGAAGGCTCAAGATTTCTCTCCACTTTCTGGAACTCACACTCTTGGCTAATTTACTACTTTGAAAATTTTAAAATAGTGACCTGATATACAGGAGTGCTACACCCAACATAGCCCACACCAAACTGATAATAAATACAAAAGAGCTCAAATTTTAGTTGATTTTTTTTATATAAAAATAATACTCTAGAATTTACATGTCATTTTTTTCAATACTGGGTTACACACACCAGTCATTTTGTATTAATCTACACTAAACTACATCTTTGAAAAAAGTTTCTTCAATTTAATGTTGGGATTCAACATTCATAAATATAGCTAGTTCTTCTAAAATTATCAAAATTTTTATCATAATGAACTTGTGGGGCAAATAAGGCAGGGAGGATTTTTGGCAAAAACCCACAATGAAATGAGACTTTGAATTACATCACAAATATGTAATAAATAATAGGTAATTATTTAATTATTTCCCAATAACTCAATTTTGTCTCTTTTGTTTGTTCTAGGCAATCATATGTCTAATAATTCCACCACAAACTCATTATTTAGCAGAAGGAAGTGCAAACAAAGCCTCCCTCTGACCACCCATCTCTGGCTGAGGAGCCCAACCCTGGAGACCCCTGTTCTCCCATTCAGTGTTTAGTGTGGAACACACACCATTTACCAAGTGTGTAGGAGAATAGATTTCCTTGTTGCTTTTTAAATAAAATTGTTTTGAGAATTTCTTAACCCGAGTACTGTACACATCAATATACCCACTCAAATTCCTCCCATATCCAACTGACACTCCCTCCCAAATTCATGAGATCTTCAAATTTAACAAATAATTTTACAAGTGTGTGTGTGTGTGTGTGTGTGTGTTTGTTTGTTTGTAACATATTGAGCCCAGTTATGTTTATGCGCAGATGTTTAGAGCATTAAACTTGGAATTGAATAACTTATAAGGGAGCTTGTCCTTGAAGAAAACAGATTCTCCATCTCTCAGCAGCTTTTGATTACCTGTAGCTCTTCATTTAGGGGTTGGAAACTATGAAGTTTCTTTCTATACTATGGATGTCCAGTTTAGGAATCAATATTGTTGAGATTTCACGGGTTCAGCATCCCTGTCCTGTCTAGAAGATACCACCACATAGTGGCATCATTGTTTTCTAGATCTTACAGTCTTTCTTCTCCTTCTTTCAGGATTTCCCTGAGCCTTAGGTGTAGGGTAAACATTGAAGATGTGTCAAGTGTATTTGGTCATCCCAAGGTCACTTGTTCTCTCCATGTTCACTTGATATGGATCTCTGTAATTGTCTCTATTTGCAATTAATAACAAGAGCTTCATTAATGAAGGAGCTAAGAGCTTTCATCTGAGGTTATAAAGATATGTTGTTAAACACAGTTAGAAAACATATTTGTGTCTTGAAGGAAGGATACCTTTTTATGTCAAAGTGTTTGTAGCTGGTTTGGTGTTTATCTTTCTGCTTGGATACCATGAAGGCAGAGTACATTTTGTTGGAATAACAAATAATATCTGTTTGTACTTTAGGACTACTCCATGAGCTGGTGCCATTCTTGACACTGCTCAGGTGGCCAAGTATCTGATACTTGATAGCCCTGGGAGCTAGGAGAAAACCCAAACTACGATTCTGCTAAAAAAGGGTTGGGAAAGGAAGATTCTGTAAAGGCTGGGCAGTCCAGCAGCACTGAGAAGCAAGAACATTGAGGAGTAGGAGGCCTACATGCTAAGTAAGGGCAATGTCTAAAGAGCACTTCAGAGAAACAAGACCATGATGAAGACTGCCTAAGATGTGGGAAAGAGCAAGAAAACATGATGGCATGGGGAGGAAGGTCATTGGAAGAGAGTAGGCTGTGGGAGAGGAAGAAGGTAGATTACCTGCTGGTCCAGGGCAGGCAACTCTCTCAAGGTCTAGGTGGATGTTTGCTATGGAAAACAGTAGACATGTCTGTTGGTGATAGAAAGGCAAGTCCTTGAAGATCTGGTGAGCAGAAAGATATAGTGTGGAAGAAAATAGGGCTAACTTAGTTTTTTAGGGAGATCACAGAAGAGCTGGTATTACCTTTGTGATGGGGAAGACCAGGTCAACATGGTACATGGAGAACATCAGCCCTGATGGAGCTAAATAGTAAACATAGGTCTCCAAAATATGTTTTTATCATTAATAAAAAAGTAATTCAGATGGTATTTATATTTATATAATAGTTCATCTTTTGAGGATCAATCTTCAAGCTTTATGCATGATGTACTGTACCTATGATACACTCAGCATAATATCCTGAGCTATGGCCTCAATCACATTTGGTTAATTCCATTTAATGAATGCATTCATTATTTACTAAACCTTATACAACATATATGTTTTTGTTTGATACAAGATTTCCTTGTGTAGCTTTGAACCCTGTCCTGGAACTCAGTCTGTAGACCAGATTGGCCTTAATCTCACGGAGATCCATCTGCCTCTGCCTCCTGAGTGCTGAGATTAAAGGTGTGCCCAACAACTGCCTGACTAATACAACATTCCTTAACTGTTTATATTTTACTTTTCCTTACCTTAATTTCCTATGGCTTAATTTACTAATTTATGTAAATACAGTGCAAAATTTTACAACTACAGAGTACAATAAAGATGGAAACATGTTTCTATGTAAAACCATAAATTCATGTTTAATAAATTGTCTTCTTTTTCTTCCCTTCTTTCTTCTTTTTTCTCTGTTCACACACAGTTTCATATAGACCAAGTATAACTCAAATTTTTGATTCTCCTGCTCCAACCTCTTGCCTATCATGCAATGATGGGAATGAACACAGGGCTTCAGACATGCAAAACATACTCTACCAACTAAACTACATGCCTGGGAAATTAATTCATACTTCGATGCTGTAAGTGCTACTTTGGTCCTTATCTCAACTCAGACAGCTGAACCATTTACTCTACTTCTCTAAGGCTCCTGCACCTGAGTTCATGATATAGCAGGAAGACATGAAAATAATTTTCTCCTCTGCTCATGATAACATGCCCAGACCCTACAGCTCGGACAGAGGAACCCAACTCTGGACTGACAGGACCTCTTATTCAGTGTTTATCACTGAATGCAGAACTTCCAGCATGCAGTTGAGACTGAGCTGGGTTTTCCTTCTTGCTCTTTTAAAAGGTAATTATAGACAAGAAGAGACACTGAGTGTGTGAGTGGACCTGAATGTGAGGGTCAGTGGACATTTGTGAGAGCTTACTGATGTGATTCTCTGTTTCGTCAGGTGTCCAGTGTGAGGTGCAGCTGGTGGAATCAGCAGGAGGCTTAGTGCAGCTTGGAAAGTCCCTGAAATTCTCCTGTGCAGCCTCTGGATTCACTTTCAGTGATGCCTGGATGGACTGGGTCAGCCAGACTCCAGGAAAGGGGCTGGAGTGGGTTGTACAAATTAGAAACAAAGCTAATAATTATGCAACAAACTATGTGGAGTCTGTGAAAGGAAGATTCACCATCTCAAGAGATGATTCCAAAAGCAGTGTGTACCTGCAAATGAACAGCTTGAGATGAAGACACCGCCATTTATTACTGTACTAGAGACACAGTGAGGGACCTTCAGTGTGAACCCTAACACAAAACTCCCTGCAGCAGTGCTCAGAACCAGCAGGGGTTGCAGCACACACATGGAGAGGAGGAGCAGTTCAGGATCAGGAGCAGACATAATTGATTGCTGGTTTATGTGGTCACAGCTTTCACTACAACTACTCATTTTTCTGAATTTTCTCTACATTTATGTTTTGTGAAAACAGAGTTCTGCTTGCTGCAGTTTAAAATATATACACCATACAGTCTAACATTAAGTATGTGTGGAAAATCACCTTTGATTGCAGAAATAACTCTGCTGAGTTCACCAGGATGAAATTTTTAGAAGGTCCATAGCATTCGTGATTTTTCTCCCTCAGGACATTCAGGGCAAAGCCTCAGTGGTATTCTGATTCAGACCGTGTTTTAGATTAGGGGAACATTGAGGGAGGTAAGGCCACAAACCCCAAAAGGTCTCAATTCTTTCTGATTTCCCTGATAACTCTGGTCATCAGGCACAGATCTGACCTGTTTTTATTTCTAGCTGATCCAATTTCTTAATCTGTAGCTTTCATCATATCTCCTGTTACATTTTGTTCATCTAACTTCTGGCCTTTGTTCTAAAAACAGACATAAACCACTTACTTTAAACTCAACTGAGACCTAGAGTGTATCTATGGAAGGACTTGGAGAAGGTTGTTGGTGAATTAAAAACAAAGAAATAAGAATTAAAGGAATAGGACTGCTCTCAGGTATGGTGGAGGAGAAAGTTTATTACATACATGTGGGAAAGCATGGCCAGAGCAGGGGCATCTGGGAGAGTGTACAGTGAACATTACACTGAGCCATGTCAGGAGAGGGGGTGGAAAGGACAGGGGAGAGAGGGGAACCAGGTACAGCAGCCAGGAGGCCCAAAGGAGAGTTTAAAAGTACCAGGTAACTAAAACAGTTGCATTATACATTGAAGGGCAGTTGGGGAATTGAATCCCAACTTCTTGCCTGGAGACATTTAGGGTAGAGTGGGAATAGGCCTGCAATGAGGGCCCTGTAACAGCTTAGGACTGAGGGAGGCAGGGAGAAACTGGCAGCAGGTGTCTGCTTTGAAATGTTAAATGGGCACCTCTGCCATTTTCCCAAGTTGAAATCGAATATCCCAGCTTTTTGTTGATAATAAGTAAATGATAAGATTGTTGCTGTTCTGGGTCGACTGTCCTGGGCACCCTTGGGGGCCGAGGTTGAGAAGATGCAGAACCAAGGAAACAGATTCTGGGAGATTTGCAATCAGTCTCCTTTAATTAAACAAATGCTGAGGTATTTATGTGTGTGCTGTTGGTGGGCTTTGCTTCTATGGCTATTGTGGCATTTCTTGATTTGGCCCTTGGTCTTATATTGGCAGTTGTCATCTTGGGTGTCCTGTTTCAGACTCCTCTGGTTAAATGTACTACTGCTCAAGTCACAGCTTTTATTATGTGAGGCTTAGCCGATCATCTGGAGTGTTGGTCTTATCTGCCTCACTTACCCAGGGAGGGCCTACATCTAAGTAGAAGTACCTGATATCCCAAACATTCCAACCATTGGATAATGTTGTAGAAAAAAGTTTTCCTGTGTCCCGCTGGGATTCCCGTGTGGTCCCGCAGCCACTCAGACCCAAGTAAACACACAGAGCCTTATATTAATTATAAACTATATGGTCATTAGCTCAGCCTTATTACTGACTAGCTTTACATTTAAATTAACCCATTTCTATAAATCAGTACTTTGCCACATGACTTGTGGCTTACCAGTACCTTCACATCTTCCTATTCCTGGTGGTGGCTATCAGTGTCTCCTGATTCTGCCTTCCTCTTCCCAGAATTCTTCTTATTTGTTTATCCCACCTATACTTCCTACCTGGCTACTGGCCAATTAGCATTTTATTTATCAACCAATCAAAGCAACACATATTCACAGCATACAAAACAATATCTCCATCATTTCCCTTCCTCTTTCCATTTAAAAGAAAGGTTTTAACTTCAATGTATTAAAATTACATAAAACAAAACAGTTATCTAGCAAAAATTACAGTTACAATATCTATTTGTATTTGGCAAAATTAAAGAAAATATTTTATCTATCCTATATTTGTGAGTCTAAAATTTCATATCTAATTTATATTTTATTATAACTAAGGAAAACTATAATTATAAATATCTAGTCTTCAACTACATCAAAGACCTCAGAAAGATATAATACTACCTAAGTAAACAGGAAGAGCATTGTAAGCAACTTCCAAAAATCTAGAATGACAGAGAGAGTTGTCTGCCTGGACAGTCACCCAAAGTTCCTCCATACTGTTGGGGAGTCCATCTTCAGCCTATAGGCCCAGAGTTTTTAGTCATTTTGCTCTGTGTCCTATAGAATGTCTAGCAGTTTCCTCTGTGAAGCAAGAACCTGAAGGACCATCTCTTCTTGCAAATATGTCCAGTTGATATAATATTTTCTCAAGCAGTCCAAGCAAGAATAGTTTCTTGTCCAAATGGCTATTTTTGCCATGAAGATAAACTCCGTATGGAGTGTCTTTGACGCCCACCTTTCTCTTTGAAGTAAATCGGTGCTGTCAAGAGCAGATGTGTCTCACTCTCCAGAAAGTTTTTAAAACATTTTAAATGACATATTATGTAGGTCTTTGAAGTGTTTGAAGATTACCTACCTAACTGAAATATATCTATGTGTATTTAGAAAATTTAACTAACATGACTATAAGTTTGACTATCATAGAACACTAATTATTATTCTGTATTTCTTAATTATCCATTACAATTTACATGAATTAAACAAACATAATACCTTAGAGTAGAAATATATATAATAACAAAATTAACTTTAAATTTGTATCAATAGACTAAAATCTATACCAATAAAAAACATTTTAAACAAGTTGCTTTTTAAAAGTAGGTTCAACAATCCACTCTTTTATCATATCTATATCCTATATTTGCATATCATATCCCCCTTTCTTTTTTCAGAAAGAAATTGACTATGACCAATAACAATTTGTAACCAATAATCTAAACAAAGACAAACATCCATAATCCATTTTTTGGGAATGTGGGCACAGTGTTCTAGGCTACTTCCTGCTGATAGAGGGGGTGCTGTATTCTTCTGGGGATCCTGAGAAAATTAAGAATTATGGTCAAGTCCTGACTGGAGTAGCTGCATTGTCTGAGCCAGTTGCCTTGAAGCTGTTCTGGATGTTGGATCATCTGGGCCATGGTGTCATCNGAGACCTTTCAGGGGGTCTTGGNTGATCAAACCTGATCCATCTTAACCTAGAACAAATCCATAGCCTCTTGCTTTCTGTGGGAACAAAAGCAGGGCTTGCTTTCCAATGCAAAGTATCCTTAGACATAAATTTTGAAATCAAGATACCTTTAAAATGTATATATTGATTTAACTCAGCAGCTTTTACAATCAAATGTCTCTCTACAGTTAAAAATCCCAAAAACTATACAATCCAGATTCTCTGTGTAATATCCATCTTTACGTGGCTTATTTTTTTATACTACCATTACTGTCTCTTTAAAGACTTTATTTTTTAAAACTATATATTTCTTTATATAACTGCATATATTTCTTTTTCTCTCTCTTTGAAGCCTATGTTCATTTTTGTACACAATGTAAACCATTTAGTCTTGTTACTTTTGAATCTGTGTTATTGTGAATCTATTGCTTTAAACTATATAGAGTAGGACAGAAGCAGCAGTCTTGGCTGTGACTCCACCCACCTCAGCTTATCAATATGGTGACACTACCCAGGAGAGTCATGCTTACCCGCCAACTCTGGGGTCCATGCTGCCATCAGGATAGCCTGCAACTGGCCCATAAACCGTTTTGTCTGTATGAGTGAAAGTTAAATCCATCATGCAGTGTGCTGTGCAGCTTGCAAATGACACTGTGTACCACAGCAGGAATCTGACATGCTGTTTTGCTCAAGCCCACATGCCTGGAACCCACCACAGTGTAGCTCAAATCCGCACACCACAGTGTCTCTGACCCTGGTGTCTCCATATCTTGGCCTGCACAAGACATGAAGTGGAAAGCTGTTCTTAGCTCGATTTTAGAATTTGTTTTTAAGTTCTCTCAAGTTTTAGGTAGAAAGTCTTGCCACCACGTATGGGCGCCATTTGTACAAAAAAGTTTTTCTGTTTCCTACCCGGGCTCCCTTGTGGTCCCGCAGTCACTCAGACCCAAGTTAACACACAGAGCCTTATATTAACTATGAACTGTAGGGCCATTAGCTCAGTCTTATTACTGACTAGATTTACATTTAAATTAACCCATTTCTATAAATCAGTACTTTGTCACATGACTCGTGGCTTACCAGTAGCTTCACATCTTCCTACCCCTGGCAGTGGCTAGCAGCCTCTCCCAACTCTGCCTTCCTTTTCACAGAACTCTCCTTGTTTGTTTATCCTGCCTATACTTCCTGCCTGGCAACAGGACAATTAGCATTTTATTTATCAATCAATCAGAGTAAGACATATTCACAGCATACAGAATAATATCTCTAACATAATGTTGCCAGATGTCCCTGAATCTGGCACTCAATTATTTTTGTTTTACAGATACCCCTAGACAATTGTCAGCCATCAGGATCCTGAACCCTGGAAATACCTTCACTCCATCATCTTCTAAGATAAAAACTCTACCCCATCTTGGCTCAGCCCTCTCTGCTCACACCATTGTGTCAGACAGAGAAACCAAGCTCAGAGCTTGGAAATAAAGGCTCCTTGCTTTTACATATGAGATTTGGTCTCCCTGGTGGTCTTTTGAGAGTCCCTGAGATCTGGTCATAACAGTATTGACCTGACACATTAAAAATACAAGAGTAGATGAATGTAATTGGAAAAGTTGGGCTGGAAAGTGGAGTTGGGGTCATCCCAAGATATGTTTCCTGTGACCCCTCTAGTCCTCATGCTCTCTTATTCCAGACCCACAGAAAAAGGAGCCACTGTCTGTGGTGTCCACATAATATTCAAAGAGAATCAGTATCCACCCTTCCCATTTATAAACAAGGCTGGCTCCTAACATGCACATGAATCACATAAACCTAAGTTAAAACCCCTCCTGGGCTGTGGGAGCTCTCATCTCTCTAAGGAGCCTGACTTCTGAGGAAAAGTAGGTATATCCTAGAAGATGAGACTGCTGGATCTTCTGTACCTGGTGACAGCCCTTCCTGTGGAGGGTTACCATTCAATACATGTGTCCATGATGGGATGTGACAACATATGATTGAAAGAATTGACCCCATTGTTTGAAGAAATCCCTTCCTACATGCAGCTTTGGGAGTCAGGACCTGGCGTGGTGAAGCCCTCACAGTCACTTTCTCACCTGCTCTATCACTGGTTTCTCTATCATCATTTGTTACTACTGGATCTGGATCAGGCAGGCCCAAGGGAAGAACCTAGAATGGGCAGGGAACATAACTCACAGTGGGGAAACTGTCTACAACCCATCTATCAAGAGCCACCTCTCCCTCACTAGAGAAACATCCAAGGATCTATTCCACTTGCAGTTGAACTCTGTGAGCACTGAGGACACAGCTTTTTACTGTTGTGCAGGAGACCTCAGCAGGATCTCAGAAACAAACTTTCCTGCAGAGGAGCTCTGGGCAAGCATGAACCACTGAGCTTTCAACAAGCCCAGGAACTGTACTTCAGAGCAGGGGAAGAAAACCACTTGATGTAGAGCGAATCTTAAACGGTCTTATTAATTGAAAACACCAGGCCAGGTATTGAGGTAAATTCTGAATGATCAGAGAGACAGAACAAGCCACAGCCAACCTCACCTTGCCAACTCCTCAGCTGATCTTGTTTCCTCATACTGCAGGCTTCTGAGTCCTCTCCCGAATGAATCTCAGCTGAACTCTGCTCAAAGCCTGAAAGCTTAAGAGGCCCTCTAGCTTCTGGTTTCCACACCTTACATACCTTTCTGCTTCCTGCCACTACTTTTCTGGGATTAAAGGCATGTGTCTTTCTCAAGCAAAGACATGAGATCTCAGGTGCTGGAATTAAAGGTGTGTGCCACCATGCCTGGCTGTTTCCAGTGTGGCCTTGAACTCACAGAGATCTGGATGGATCTCTGCCTCGGGAATGCTAGGATTAAAGGCATGTGCTACCACTGCCTAACCTCTATGTTTAATCTAGTGGCTGTTCTGTTCTCTGACCCCAAATAAGTTTTATTAGGGTACACAATATTCTGGGGGACATAATATAATCACCACAACTTGATTTTCTGATTTTCTGACTGTGCTTCTTACTAGTGGGAGAGGGGCATTGAGGTCGTTTCTCTGATAATGAAACACTGTGTTTTTGTAAAGTCTCATTAGTTTATTTGTCACTGCACTCTCAAGATGATGTATATGGTAATATTTCTTGTCCTTTTAGTTGTGGACATAGCTCTTACCAGGTAAGCCATATATTGGTTTTTGAGACAGCCTTTCTATATGTCACAGTCCTTGGTGCCCTGAAACTCACATTGTAGAGCAGGCTCACCTCAGTTTCACAGATATTCACCTATCTGCCTTACGAGCTCTTGGATTAAGGCATTCTCTGCCAAATCTGTCTCTGCCTCATGAGCTCTTGGATTAAAGGCATCCTTGGCCAAATGCACTCAGGAATATATTTTTATAATGACAACTGCTTTCTGAAACTCAGGTGTCATCAGCATGGCAGTAGTTGTCACATTAAAATATTAATTCCACATTTGATTGTTCATACCCTCTACTCTCAGAATAATCTGTATTTTGGAGCACATCCTAGACTGTTCATACAAAGCCGTTGCTGTGATTTCTAGAGAATGAGACATAGTATGAAATGGTATCCACACATCACTGTAGCTATATAGTCTACCCTTTAGTTCACAGCAGGGTGTTTCCTGGAGTCACAAGTGTGTGACTGTGGTATAAGAACTCTCCAGGCAGTGGTTACTATGTCCNACAGACAGAATTATTTGTGCAAGAAAATACATCATTTGTATTATGATTAAAAACATTATATTAAATAAATGCTGAAGTGTTCACACTGATAAGTAATATTTTTTAGTTGTGTACAAGAAAAATCCAATTCTTAAATAGAACAAACTGAAAATTATGTGTGCAGATACACCTCTACCTGTACCATTAGATTTTGGTCTGCGTTCTGTGATCTCTTCCTACAGAGTAACATAGGAATGGAAATCTAACCCAAGTGTAGATCCTGAAAGACAGTTCCTCACCCATGTATATTCAAAGTAAAGTCATCAGAGTAAGAGTTCTCGTACCATTGGCCCTCATTTCAATTAACAAGAGTGATACTCAATTTCATGATATCTTTGAAAAATTCTAACTGACCATTAAGAAAATTGGAGACAAATCAAAGATGAGGTGTAATGTCTGAACAATATCCCTGAGATTCTGGTAGTATCTCAAACAAAGTTGCATTGCATGTACAGTGGTGGGAGTCCCTCAGAGCCTGAACTGGACAGCTGCCTCTCCATTGCTAAGAAAAGTCTTCACCACAGCTACACATAGCCCAAAGATTAGACATAAAGGAACAAGAACTCAAATATAGGATTTCCACGGATGATAAAGTGGATGGACATCCAATCAAGCCAATCAAGCAATATAGTATTCTGAAATTATATTATTGATTGTTGAAGACACTGCTTCTAATTACAACCTCAAATCCAGAGTCAGTATTAATAGGGACATCCCTGATAAGCAACTGTTAAATTCTGAGCCACCTGCCACACCTTACTTTGCCAAGGATATGGGAGACTTCAGTGTGAACCCAGATATTATCAGAGACAATAAAGAACCACTGAGATTTCTCAGAATTAGTAGACATCCCTTAGATCATAGGAGGTTGAAGACTGCCCCATGTCTTCCTCACAAAAAGTTTTATGGATGTTGAAATGTTAGAATATGTGGCTTCCCCTTCCTGCTCAAGCAATAATCTAGAGAGATCCTATGCTACGTCATAGTCTATGACAATTACTCCTTGTTTAATTCCTCATAAACATATCATTATTTCCCTATGGAGCATGTAAGATATTCATTTGCTATTTTCTCTCCAATAGAATGAACATGGGAATAAAAGTTTCCTTGTTTTTCAACCAATGTTTGTAATTATAAGAGTTGGTCATAATTATTAGCAAAGTTGGAAATCTCAGGAAGTTCTAAATCATCTGAAAACTATTCTCATAATTTTCTGTCATGGGAGGAGAAGCCAGATCTTCCATGAACGAATGTTCTTCTTCACAAATAAATGAGAAAACAAGTTGTCTATATTTCAGGCTTCCAATGTGTGAATATCTCTAAACAGCTACATGTGACAATCATTTTCGACACAATGCATGTTTGATTTGCATCTTGTGAAGAATACTTTCTGATCCAATGTCCCATGTAATGATTCCTTTGATGGCGTTTCTGTATCTTTGGCTTGTGGAAATGTCTTAGTGACCATTTTGCACATGCCAGTGGATGTCATATACACACTATGTTCTAACTCTCTTCCCATTGCCAATAGAGATCCTCATCCCAGGTTTCTGCTCTTACTGGGATTTCTTGTTAACATTGGCTGCATGCTTACTGTGATGGATGTGTCTGTTGCTGTTGGAGGGAGGAAAGCTGGAATGTTTTACCTGTGATTTAGAGAAGCATCACTAGGAGAAGTGATGTTGGGTTTTGGTTCAGTGTTAATGGTCACCAATTTCAGCATCTGTAAAAGGTAAAGAGATTCTGCTGGTCCAGGGCTGAGAGCCTTCTGTGGATACTATAATTATGACTTCAACTCTGTGTGAAGATGTTAGGGAGAACAAATGGACCATAGAGTGTTAGATTAGTGAAATCAGGACAAAGATATATCATTAAACAGTCGAGTGTGAAGGTGAAAACTGCTGTGGGATGTCTTTCTCTATGCTGTGAATATGTGTTGCGCTGATTAGTTGATAAACAAACTACATTGGCCTATGGCAGGGCAGAATGGAGCCAGGTGGGATAATTGAAACAGAGCTAGTGGGACTTGAAAGGAGAAGGAGACACTGTGAGCCTCCAGCAGGAGAAGCAAAAAGTGAAAATATGGGTAAGCCAAAAACGTGGCAACTTATAGATTAATACAAATTGGTTTATTTGTTATAAGTGATAGATAGCAAGAAGCCTGAGTCACTAGGCCACACAGTTTATAACTAATAATAAGCCTCTGAATGATTATTTTGTAAGCAGCAGCTGAATTGCCAGGCTGGGCAAGGCCAGGCGAGACTGGAGGAATTCAGAACCTCAGAAAACTTTCGGGTACAGATAACCAAGGGATTCTCTGTCTGTTACATAAAAAACGGGTGAGGATCAGCCCACATTGCTGTCAGTGACATATAATGAACACATTGAACCTGCAGGTTGGGCACACTTTTGACTCCAGGAATTTGTGGATTAACTTCTAAATACCTCCTAGGTCTATTGAAGAAAAGAGTGAAATGTATGAAACAATATGTAANGAATGTGAAAAGAGCTTGTCCTGCTAGGATTTGGGCAAAAATTCTTTAACAAAGATATAAGTCCAATTGATACAAATCTTGTAAGATGCCATCTTTTACTGATGAACACAGGGTTGTCTGATGTGGTCAGGGGGAACTGAATCTTAGCCAGGCCATGATGGAGGAGCCACATAAACACTGATATTGTGACTATTTTATTACAATAAATTGGACTTCCATATTCTTATCAGTACCAGAGTATAATGGTAGTGGCCAGGATCAATACAATGATATTTGAAGGGATACAATGACATTTGCAAGTTTACAGGGTATAAGACGTTAACATCTAATA
>LZPO01109016.1:7687-17933 GCA_001675575.1 Neotoma lepida
TATAACATTGGAGTTGTTTAAATTTCACCTTTGACATTAAAAGAGGACAAGCAAGTTAGATAAAATATTTTAAATATACAATGGATTCTACTTTATGAAGCTGATTTGTTGTGTTTTGTATTTTACACTTAATGTTCNTTTCTGTAACCTTTGTTTTTTCTTTAAAACAGCAGATGATGAATCANAGGGAATAGGATTACTGAGCTATGTCCATCNAGTCTTTATACCAACTCTGGCAAGAATCCAGATGAATGGAGCATGTTTGGGGCAGGGCTTTGCATGCTGATGGTATTCAGGGGGCTGTTTTGTGCTAACATGGAAGATGGGGTGAAGATTGTTGACTGAACAGAAGAAGCAACTACTGAAAGAATAGCTCCTAGATGCCTAGACAGGGAGAGAAACACTGTGTTCTCTCCTGACATCTCCTAGTTCCTCCTCCTCTCTTCTCTTTCCCATTCCTCCCCTCTCTTCTCTGTGGTCCTCTCTCTTCTCTNAATACTGAGCTACACTAGAATTGTGCAAAGAATTTAATTCCAATATGCAAAATGTTAGCTACTGTAGTCCTAACAAACCAAGGCGTGTGTGTGTGTGTGTGTGTTTTCTGACTTTTTTAAAATCAGAGATACAAAGATTCTAAAGCAAGAGAGTTTCTACCTTTATGTGATGGAGTTGAAATCAATTTAACCCTCTGGATCCCACTAATAGCACTGTGCAGCTATGTTTTTTAAGGAATTTTATTTCATTGTGTTCTAGTTTGACAGCATTGAATTATCATATATTCTCTATTCTAAATCAATTATAAGTTAATCCTATTGATTTGATTATAGCTTCATATTCACCACAGAGGTAATAATGCTGTTTCAAAATAATCACAGTGATTACATACCTTATATAGAGAATACACAGCAAATGATATTTAANATGACTTTTCTACTCTAATGCATGGTCTATAAGTTGCTCATAACTTACTTGCATATAGATACAAACATATGCACTCTTTAGACTCTACTGGGATTTCTGGCTTAATTCTCACTTTTTTTTTTTTAGAATAGTTTCTGGGGCTGCTGCTGAACTATTCTAATTGCTCACTCAGGTCTTTCATGGATTCATTTGTTTTAGATTTATTTAGGGATAAACATGATTCAAATAAGAACAGTGTAAACATTATTTAAATGCTCTTGGAAAATGTCAGTAAAAATTTTTGAAGTCTGAAATTTGCTTTGTATATGAAACTTGGAGAAGATGACTGGATGAAGAATCTGAATTTAAACTGTACTTCATTTGATTGACTTGTCATTTTCTCATTTAGGGTTTNAATTTTGAAAACTTGCTGTGAGGGCAGNCAGGTGTATATGAGCAACGAAGAGCACTTCTGAGACCTCACTAATCAGGTACAATGTCCACTATTCTCTGCAAAGGGGGTAGAAACTACACTGCACAATCAAGGACACACTGTGCTTGCTGGGGCAGATNTTTCAGGGGCTCTAATACCTTCTCTGCACCCTTTCTACACGTACTCTCCTGAATAAAGCCAGAAATTTACATATGTGTTTCTCTCTGTTGATAAGTGCAGTTTCCCCAAGGAGCTCAAGACTATCTTCCACAATGTTCAAAGAACCTGGCTCAGACTCAATATCTTCTTTCCTGAGTTAAATTGTATTTTCACAGATTTCCTTTATTGTAAAGTCTACACTCACTCAGCACAGAAATCCCTGACTACAGTATGTTATTTTCTTATTATCTCTCACCCTTTCTAGATCCCATGATCCCCTCCTCTCCAAATACACTATGTCCTCAGGCCTTTGAACTTTCGTACATGACTCTCTGTGATGCACTTCCCTCCTTATGTCTCTGATAAGAAAGTAAAACAACATACACACAGTAGTCCTTGATTTGTCCAACCTACCGATTCTCCTAAATAATAGTCCAACTAAAAATCCACTCTGTGTGAAGTGTTTTTAATATCTCAGGACATAAATTTCTCTCCTGAGTTCAAAGTTACATTTCTATTCACCACATTTTGTTCATTTCTTTTTTTCCAGTGTGGTTCCCTGGGTTGTTAGCTCCTCAAGGGATGAGCATTTCATATCACCTGTGCATCTCAGAAGGCATTGTAGGGTCTGAATGAATACATTACAACTGAAGGAATGAATGGGAAAGCTGGAGTCTAGGACAAGTAGTGTCAAAAGCACAAGTATAAAGAGGATTCTATTCCAATGATAGTGCATTAATTCATNTACATGATATGTGTTCCAGATATGCCACAGGCTCAACAATGAAGACTAGAGAGCAGATGGCAAAGTCCACAGGGTCTCATAGACCAGGGATGGTTCTTCTGCTATCCCTACAAGGGTGGCTGAGAAGACTTCTCAAGTGTCCTTTGAACACTGGCTAATAAAGATATTTTAATAAAACAGCAGAAGTAGGACATTTAAAATATGTTTTTTTTTTCTAAACTTAGGAGCACAGTTGAGCTCCAGTGAAAAAGTTTCCAAATAGTTATATTTTACTTCTCTGTTATGAGGTCTGCACATCTGATTTTGGAGACTCCGTGACTATGGCAGAAGTTCACTAGATCCAGCATAGTTAGCACTAGTGTTATTAATGCCAATGAACTGCTTATTTTAAGATTTAGGAGAGATAAATGAGATTCCTGAGAAAACTAAACCTTTCAAGTTTGTTATTCATCCACACCATGGCAGAGAAACAAACATGTGCTCTTACTCAGAACAGTTCACATACATGTGCTTTGCAGCTGTTCAGGGGCCTCAGCAGTGAAAGGCCATTCAAGCTTCATGACCTCAGTTTGATCCCTGGACCCACATAAAGGTAGAAAGAGAGAATGCCCTCCACAAAGTTGTCCTCTAATGTCCCCATGTACTCCTGTCTTGCCAGTACCCACATGCATCATCTACACATACACACACACACACACACACACACACACACACACTCACTCACTAAAAGCTCATGGAAGAGTTAGACAAACTAGTAAGTAGGTTCTACCTTTAGGTTTTTCTCTGGTTCTGAGGATGGACAAACCTATATGCAGTTCCTTATTTAATTTTTTTTTTGCTCGTAACCAGAACATAAGAGGAATCCTGGCTTGGAAATCAGAAGCTGAAGAGTCCCATATCACTTACTTTAGTGCAAACATTTAATTTGCTATTACAGAAGTCATTTGAACTTTCTGCCCTCTATTTTTTTAAACTATGGAATGAGAATCCTATTGGCTGCCTATGATCATACCCAAAGTAGATGTAAAACAGAAGAGTCATGATAAGGCGGCTGCAGGTTGCTCTGCTTGATGGAGATCCTATAGCTAGAACTGCTTCAGATTCTGAAGGAGTAGCTGTAACCCCTCCCCCCCGACTCAAAGTGCCACTGAAAGAAAAACAGCATTCAACAATCTTAAAATAACCAAAGCCATAACTTCAGGGCATCAATCAAAAATAATCTAAATCAAGCAACATAGAATTGTGGTGGAATGTTTGATATTAATCTCTAGGGAATCCTTGCAAGCTCAGATTGTTGGAAGCTCAAATGTTTTGTGTGGATGGTTCAAACATGAATTCTCCTGAGAGCCAGTGAAGTACTCTCCCATGAAACTGAGCTGCTGACTAGACCTTTCCATCTGTTAATTTATTCTGTGGAGATGAACAAAGAAAAAACAGGCACTTTGTATGGTTCCATGGAGAAATTACTTTTACAATGATGTGATAGTGGCCATTAACTGAAACAGTTAAGACATCATTCTCACCAAGATCAGGGCATACCAGTTTTCAGACAGTTCACTCTTTCAAGAAGCAAAGAACTCTTTAACAACTCACAGGCTTCATACTACCCTTGATTTTTAATCCACTGGTGTATAGCAACTCTCAAGACAAGAAGAATTTTGCCCGTAAGGTAACTGGATCTCCATGTCCTAACCATGCCTCAACTTTCTTTTAATCTATCATTACAAAAGGAACAATGGACATTTCAGAAGGTGTGACTTCAACCTGTCCTTCCACTCCCTGTGTTCTTGCTTGGTCATTTCTGGAAAAGATGTTTTAGAAAAGCAAAAGCATTTCCTGGGTTGTCTTACTCTCTTTGAGGCCTTTTTGGGAATCTTAGNGTCAGACCTTGTTAAAGACAAGGAGGGATTTAAAGAGCTGATTTATCTAATAGTATCACACAGGCTCAGTGTGTAACAGGGACAATGCAATCTTGTTTCATAGTGATGGAGTCTATCAGGACAAATCTAATACATGCTAGCAAATGTCATCTATCTCTTCTGTATGCTTCTGGGATAGTCAGCCAGCAATCTGTAAAAGTCCAGAAAGCTATTAATCATGTCAGGTTTTTTATTTTTATTTTGTTTTTGGTCATCCTTTCTAGCTAGAAATTGCTTCATCGTGTTCCTAAGTACTGCCAGCTGGTGGCTGATTTGAGTGGTGCTGGACAGTCATCAATCTGCCCACCCAACACTGTTCTTAATGGCTTCTCTTGCACCCAATGACAAATGAAAGCTTGCCAGCAAAAAGTGCCATCTGGCATGGTAGAATCTAAGACTACTGAGGAAGGAGCAAGCCTGCTGCCAGGGCCATGTCTGCATCTCACATTAATCATCAGAAAACCCTCACCAAGACAGGCATTTGGGTGTGTGGGTCAGAAGAAGTTCCCATGGTCTGTGGAAACAGAATCAGAAAGAGAAGCTATGGCCTTTCCATGAACTCTCCATCANTGATCTCAGTTATAAGCCATAAAGAGGTGAGGAGCTGAGNACTAGAAAATCAATTGATCACTTCATTTCTCCAATATTTTAAAACAATTTCATTCACTAGTTAATCCTCATTCCCTTAAGTCACCATAAACAAGATGACAAATGTATTCATCTCAGCCGTTGCTGAAGAGCAGGGCCAGTTAATAATTCCTATTCCAGGAAGTCAGGGCNTTGCTCAGGGCTCNAATCACTATGGTGTAGCTGGTTGATCCTAACACTATAATCTNTAAAAAAGTTTTAAAAAATNTCATAATATAGAACATCAAACAAAAATTATCTTCTATGGTTTTCTGTAAAATAAATATGCCTTTAAATGTAAGAAATAGTTTCTACTTCTGTAACATATGGATAGTATTGGGAGCTGTTTGGTTGAAAGAAGAATATATTTAGTTTGTAGTGATTTTTAATGATACTTCATGTAATATTTAACTTAATAGTGTCCATAGAACAGTTTTTTAAAATCTGTAATTCATCTAAATGACAACTCTGGGTTAAAAAAAAAGTGAGGAAGAACTTTCAGTTATTCAACAAAAAGCAATAAGTAAGCTTTTACAGCCAATCACATTCTTTTCTGAGCTTGTAGCAGACTAGCCAAATACCATTTCCTTTGAAATTTCCTGACATTGGTGTGTACAGTAGATCCTCCTGGCTGAAGACCTTATCATTAAACACAAGAATGAAAGAAGAAATCATTTCTGGTCCTTCTAAGGAAAGCCTTTAACAGTTTCAACTAAAAGGTTTATGAGAGCAAATTCAGGCATTATGTGATTTAAGATCTGTTTAATTCAAGTTATTTATGATTCTCTCAGAAATGTTAAACTTATGCCTTGTGTTTTTTCCCATTATCAGCAATTAGAACTTTTATTTATTATTATTATTTTCATTTTAATTAAAATGCAATCACATCATTTCCTCTTCTTTTTCCTCCCTCCAACCACTCTTATTCCCACCCCCCTCCAATACTTCCCATCCCTTCCTCTCCTTCTCAAACTGTTAGCCTTCGACATCATGGGAATAGGGAGAAACAGAGTGCTAGGGAAGTTCCCAGGAATCCACAATGATGACCCCACTTGAGACTACTAGCAATAGTCGAGAGTGTGCATGTACTGGCCTACTCGAGTAATCAGATTAGTGAATACCCTAACTGTCATCATAGAGCCTTCATCCAGTAACTGATGGAAGCAGATGCAGAGATCCATGGCTGGGCACCAGCCTGAGTTCCAGGAGTGCAATCGAGAAAGAGGAGGGATTCAATGAGCAAGAGACATTGAAATCATGATGGGAAAACGTACAGAGAGGGCAGGCCAAACCAGTGGAAACTCATGAACTGTGGACCAATAGCTGTGNAGCCCCCATGGGACTGAACTAGGCCCTCCGGATAGGCAAGACAGTTGTTTAGCTTGAACTGTTTACNGGACCCCCAGGCAGTGGGATCAGGATCGGTCCCTGGTGCATGAGGGGGCCTTTTGGAGCCCAGTGCCTATGGTGGGACACCTTTCGCAGCCTTGGTGCAGGAGTGAGGGGCTTGGACCTGCCTCAATTGAATGTACCAGGTTTCTGCTGACTCCCTATGCGAGACCTTGCCTTGGACGAGGAGGGAATGGGAGGTGGGTTGGGGGGAAAGGCTAGGGGGCGGAAGGAGGGAGGAGAGGGGGATCTGTGATTGGTATGTAAAATGAATAGAAAATTTCTTACTAATAAAAAAATACATATATTTGATAATCAAAGGGGAAAACTTATGCCTTGTTTTGCGCATATTTCAGGGTGGGATGTATCTCTCATAACCAAAGCTTAAGCTCAGGATAAGCAAGTCACACCTTCTTGATACTGGTTTTCAGTTGGAGCCCAATAGCACCTCCCATCTACCAGGTAATTTAAAATTACCCGTGAAGNATTCCTACTTCATCAGATTTATCAAGGTTCACAAAATAGGTTGTGTTGCCTCTAGCCTTGGAATGTTCTATGAGGGATGCTATTGTGTTTCCTTCACGTTTGAAGTGCTTCCTGTAGGTTTGGTGGGCATATTTTCCTTGATTTCTAAGAAGCCTGCAGATATATTGTTTCTCTTCCTGTGGATGGATGTGCTAAGTCACTGGATAGAAAACTCTACCTTTGTTCAAGTCTGGCAGAGGTTTTACTGATGGGCAAAGGTGTGAACTACAGATTCACTGTCATTTTATGCATTTTCATTCTGCTTCAAAATGGTGGCCGTTATAGTCTTTGGACTCTTCCTGAGTCTGCATGAGACTGAGCAGCACAGGGCTGAGCTCTTTCCAGCTCTTCACAGACCTGGGGAGGTCCTAGTCCTAGGCATCTCTGGGAAGAGTGACAGGTCACCAGGAAGAGCTTATCATATCTCACATAAACTCCTTGTTATAGTCATGATCTTTCAAACTGACCTCCAAATTTTAATCTCAGTTGACAGTTTTCATGGCTTGGGGGATGATGGCTCATAGTAACACTATACAAAACAATGCATTATCAGCATTATACCACATACTTTGACAATGATATGTGTATTGACAAAATCTAAATACATGCCAAAACATAACCATAATATGTTTCACAAGGTAGAATTTTTTATATTATACCAATAGAACAAATTAGATAACATGTATCAATCAGATTACATTAAAAATTGCCAGTAATTATAGAATGTAAAAATTGTTGAGGAAAGCATGTGGGAAATATAGTATGAACAGACAGGAAAAGTAACAAAATTTAAGTATGTGTGTGGTATGTGTGTAATCTGTTACCACAATAGTTCTCTAACATTGGCTATTGCTCAAATCTACACTGTTTTCCAGTCAACCAATGTTTTACTTAAAAAAGCAATCATTATTGAAACCACAAGGGACAGTGTGCTGACATAGCAAGGAGCACCAGGTTTTCTTTTTGCAGTAGAGCCTCTCACAGCTTTGGAACTTTGTATCAAGGGCAGGAATTGTCTGTCTCAAAATTTTCAATTAAATCTCAACACATATCTGTACACAGTCTCTTGGTCTTGAACATAGAATGTAAAAAGTCAGTTTATTTTAACATCACCATGTTACACAAGGGAAATAAGTTATGAGGAAGGCGTTTATCCTGCCTTCAAATTTCTTTCCAGGGGCGTCCGGGAAATTTGAATGTACCTCCAAATCAAAATTTGCAAATATTTAATAGGACAGTTTTATANTGGTAATCCAAATCTAGTTAAACAAGCCATGCTTTACATACATATTCTCCACGTGTGCTCTGTTGAGGTCCAAACTAANTTAACTGAAGAGCAAGAATGGAAAGGGTCTCCTTTAAGATCAGCTCAGATTAGATGCTCAAGATTGTCTTATATTTGTTACTGTTTTGGTCACTTTAAACAAATTGTTACCTCACTTCACCTTGTGTGATATCATTCCCTCAGGAAAGAACATGCACTCTGAAACAAATTAGTTATATAGCCAATTAATATTCTATGCAATATCATGTCAAAAAAGAAATCAAACTCTCACAGCAAAGAGGAAGAGAAGGAGAAATGGGAGAAAAGGGGAGAGTCGTGAGGGGAGCTCTGATGGGAGACTCCTTGGATGGCTTGCAAGACTGAGACGCAGCCTCTTAGGGGTCATTTTATGTTCCCATTTGCTTAAAGCATGCTTGTGATCTCACTTTCACAGAACCACTAAGTCTGGCAGCCGAGAAGGCTTTGAAATCCTTGGTTTGTTCTCTGTTCTGTTTCTCTCATCTAACAAGAGGAGAAACTGGGTTCAGAGGAACACACTGATATTTTTGTTTTGTTTTTACATTGACATAGTATTTAGCAAAAATGCTTCAGTATAGTTCAGGTTCCTGGCACTTAATAGGTATAATTTATTTTGTGTTTTTTTCACATGGCAGAAAGCATTTTTTTTAAATGGTGGTTTTCATTGCAGATGTGTTTTCTGAAAATAGGAAAAAGTGAAAAAAAAAAGCTGCTATTTATTTGCATCCCTGTCTGTATCTTAGTTGCTGCCAGGTAACAGCAACTTACCCATAAATGCAGAGGTTTGTTCTGCACCTGAAGCCAATGGGCTGGCAGCTGTACAAAGTGAAGCAATTATCTTCAAAAGGAAACACAAGTCTCATACAATATTCAATGCAAGTCAATATTTGTTTTTGCTCATTGTGATAATTATCGGATTACTATGGCTATTGGAAATAAGACACAAAAATAGGGTTTGCATTAATTTCTGGCTCNTCACCTAAAATAATGTGGCTGTGACATGTGTACATGAGGTATGTAATCTACTTCCCTCTAGAATGTGATTAAAAATAATAAAACTATAGTCTGTACAGTGATGATACCGCTAATTGATAGTTGTAAACTCTTGATCATTTAAAATTTGTTGATTATAATGATGACAGTAAGTGGAGCGCAATATTTAAAATGCAGCTTTAATTTTTATGTTCTAACTCTCAAAGATTTAGACAAAGTTGGTCCTCAGTATTGGTCANGGTGTTTATCAGAGCAATAGAAACCAAATCAGGACAGAGACACGTCTTTACTCCATCATTCTTTTAGACTGGACTCAGGCTGTATGTGCCCATGGCTCTCAGTATGTTACCACCCATATCACTCATCATCTCTAGTTAATAGTCTGTTCTGCGGAAAATGCAGAGTAAAGTCTATTTTCAACCAGGTTCCTAGTAACTGTTGTGTTGTCAGGCTGCAATGAGCCTGAGGAATGAATATCCATGGATNAAAGGNGTGTGAGAAGAAAGGAAAGCAGACCCTTGAAAATGCTCTGAGGTGTGTATGGGGTACTCGGGGAAGTCACAATAATTTTTAGAAAACTGCAGGTAAAATTCAGAGTTTTGTCTTAAAAGCTGACTAGCAGAAAGACTTGGGAAAGGTGAGTTAGTTTCCAAAGCCGAGGGCTGCCACAGTCAGAGGGAGCGGGTGAGGTCACAATGAAGCAGAGCTGCAGGAAGTGCTTACGGCAGCCTCCTTGTCCGTGCCCTGACAACAGGGTCACAGGTAAAGCCTTTTCTACTGTTTGAGCCTTAAGAGTTCAGCTTTGCCGTGCCACAATTACAGTCCAGGGCACAATTTTCTTTTTGTCTAATTTTAGACAGTATGGGAAAAGCAGATCCATAACAGATTAACTAAAATTTTTATCTTGCTTGTCATTTCAACAATTTTCATGTGTGACTAATATTGAAGACAGACCCAGATTGTATTTTTTGAATTAAATATCCTATAAGAAAAGCTTTATCCCTTTCTCTTCTTTTGTATGCGTTTCTCTCATTTGGAAGCACTGAGCATAAAATTTCCCACCCTAATTTACTCATTCTATTCCCGCCCCCATCACTTCATCTTTAAGTAACCGGGAAAGAGGTGCTCCCACGTGGAGCATTTCTCATTTACTCTGCTGGGGAGTCAGGTGCCTTTCCTGGAAGGAGCCCTGAGCATCTGCCCAGTTTATGAAGGTGCTCCGCCCGCCCTCAGCACCTGCCCAGGTTATGAAG
>LZPO01109016.1:18148-30774 GCA_001675575.1 Neotoma lepida
CCCGCCCTCAGCACCTGCCCAGGTTATGAAGGTGCTCCACCCGCCCTCAGCACCTGCCCAGGTTATGAAGGTGCTCCACCTGTATCTGCCCACTGGGAAAAGTGCAGTTCAGGGAAGGGGTGGATCCTCCTCTCACACAAGTTGTGCTCTCCTAAGACAGCTTTAACAGCAATAACTAGTAATAAATTGATTCACATTTTATAGCTGTGTCTAATTTTGATTGTTGCCAAAAAGACAAGCACATGATTCAATGACAATTTCAAATCTATGTGTACAATATAAAACAGGTGGTTTCACTCTTATCTGACTTTGTGGTGTGTGTGTGTGTGTGTGTGTGTGTGTGTGTATTGAGAAAGGGGAACAATGAAGAGTCTAGAAGTATTATAATTATGCTTAATTAACCTAAATTCTATGTGAGGAGTCATGATCTATTCTCTTTTTATCCCGGTTATTGTAAAGTGTAACCTAAAACAACCGAAAGATTCCTCTCTGCAAAAACAAACAACGATTTTTTTNGGGGGGGAGGGGCGCAGAGTCTTACTATGTGCGCTGGCTGGCCTGGGACTCAATATGCAGACCAGAACAGCCTCAAACTCTCAGAGATCCACCTGCCTCTGAAGTGCTGGGATTAAAGGCATGCACCACTAGACAATCATGAGCTACTAGGCAATCAAAAAGAACAAATTAAACAACACATATTTCAATGACTGTTCTGGGAAAAATCATTATTTTATATTGAAAATATTTTTTGGAGTTTAACTTAATTTTTCTTTAGGTATAATGTATTAAATTTTTTGGATCTGAAGTGTCCAGTTTTTCATGTGTAATGTAATTTATATCTACTAACCAATATTTTACAGATGTTTTAACGTCAAATGAATAGTATCATGAATGAGTGGTGAACATGCATTTTAATAGGCATGCATGACAGACAGAGTACACTTCTGTATAGTGTTCAAAAGGGTTCCTTAGTCAATTTTATTTTAAAGTATTTTAGCATCTGAAGAAAATGACTTGCCATTTCTTATGAAAAACGTACATGTGTATGTTCACAGAAGTTCTTCAAACTCAGGCAAGTAGAGTTCTTAGACTGAAGCTCTAGAGCAGGTCTGTAACTCCAGGCAAATCACAGCACTACCTCTCTGTATGTCCTGAGCCCTTACCATAGTGGCTATNTTTTTAAATGACAGAAATCACAGCAAAAGAACATTTTAACACATGAAGTTACATAAAGTTCATATTCAATTTTCTAAATAAAGTTGCATTCCAATTCAGCCACACCCATTATTATATAATCACACTGTCTGGTTACAGTGGAAGGTACCATGCATATTCCTTATCACACTGTATAGTTGCAGTGGAATGTACTCATACATATGCCTTTGTACACAGTCTAGTGATGGTGGAAGCAGCCATACTTATATGTCTAATTACAGTAGAGTGAAGCCATACTCATGCACAACACACTGGTTAATTGCAGTGGAATGAAGCCACATTCATGCACAGCACACTGGCTGGTTGCAGTGGAATGGAATTATGCTCATGTATTAGCACTCTTGCTTTGGTTATCTGGTACCTGCAACACTAGGATCACTAGTTTTAAGGCCCCAAATGTTTATCTGTGGCTCTTTACATAAAATATTTGCTGACCAGTGATTAACATTTTCAAAATATATTTTGTGCTTTAATTATAGCCTGCTGAACTGTTGCTAAAATAAGCTTAAGTTTGACTAGGATTCGAAAGGGTTTTCTACTTTCAAAATATTAGACATCACCGACATGGTGTTTGTAATGGTATTTAAAAGAATGATGAAATGTGTATATTGCTTTAAGTGAAAATTAAATACAATAAATTAAATATCAATTATATCAATATTTTTAAAAAAAAAAAAAAAAAAAGGAAGAAAACATGCCCAGATGTTAAACCTTTTGACTGAGGTCATAGAGCTTTAAAAAAGTTTTAATCTGTAGTTCTTTGGAAATCCTGTATTGTAAAGTATCACTTTGACAATAAGAGAAATATTGGATAAAATTAGAGTGCAGCTGTTCAATTTAGAAAAGTTATTGGTCAAAGGTTAGAAGTTTCTGTCATAGTATAATTATAAAAATGTTCCTGGAATAAACAAATGGGAATAATTGTAGGAGTAGAAATCATTTTTAAAACAGAATCTTAATTTAGACTGCATGGCAGCTTAGTGTCAGCATTTACATTTTCCCAAATGACAGTTATATCCACATAGCTGCTAAAGAAANGTTAACCTTCATGTGAAGAAAACTTGCACACATTAGAAGCATTGTTAGTTCTATACTGGCAGGCATTTAATCAAAATTTATGGTAGAAACCCCTTTCCCTATAGGAGCCTCAACTGAATTACATGCCACAATCATAGGATTGTTAATATTTTTAGGAGTACTAACACTTCTGAAAAAGTATCAAATGATTACCTTCCTTTTTTACAGAACCAGGAAATTATGCCTGCCTATAATCTGTTCATTCACCTATTATTAATTCATTTACTCATCAAGTAGATTAAGCCAGTTTAACACTACAGAAAAAATGGTTAAGGTATTCAATTTTTTTTATGTCTAGTGCTAATGACAACCAGAGACGTTGCTAGATGGTTATTTGAGAACCAGCTCATCCAGTCCAAGAGTTCTCCCTGCCTTTCAGTGAAGTCTGTAGACTGTTAGCATCACCAAAACTTACTCAGAATGCAAAACTGTCATGAATGGAGGTTGGGCTCATGAGGCCCCAACAAGAGGTGGGCAGAGGATGGGAGCTATTCCTTCTACTAGCAGCAGGGAGGCAGTTAAAGGGCTCATGTTAACCAAGTGAAAGAAGATGGGAATAAGAGAAAGGGAAGAATTACTCTATCCTGTGTCTTGGCTGAGTCACAGCCCAGATCATGGTATCTTTGATTGTAGAAGAGTGTACCTGTTGGAAGTACAATTTGAAGCAGAAAGAAGTACCTAGTTGGACTGTGTGAGGTTTGAGAATGCTGTCAGACACCAAAGAGAGATGTGTAGCCAGGGCCAAAGAGGCAGCAGATGAAAATAACATAAGTTACTAGGCCATTCTGTAAGGATTCTAATGCTGTCCCTGTCAGAATCTCCAGCTGCTTTGCCCTGGGTGCCTCCACACTATTACATTCCGTTTATTATTGTTGTTATTCTGAGAAGGCTCCGTTGGTCATATGAGCACACTCTGGTCTTAGAGGCAGGTATGCTTTCGAGCTGATCATTTTGAGAGGATTTGAGGTATTTTTGAGGGAAACATCCCTTATCCACCCCTCATCCTTCTCTTCAAAGGCCCTTCTATGGTACCAGTGGTTACCCAAGAAACAGACAGGAGGACATTGTTTACAAGAGTAATGAAATGCAAGCTTTAACTGACAGCTGAGTCAAACTTTTATGAGTTGAAATTTTTGATTCTTATTTCTAAATAGACTATGGTTCCTATATTGAAAACCATCAAAAAAAAAAACCCACAAAGCAAAAAAAAAAAATCCCAAAGCTTCCCTAAAATGTTCTATAAAAACACTTATTTTCAGTATAATAAGTAGATAATATAAGTATTGTAAGTAGAAAATACTTTAGGCTTGCCTAATCCAAATTAGTAAGTCTTTACTCAAAATACTGCTGTGGGCAAGCATGTTGAGGAGGAGAGAAAGCTTGTCAGTGAGGTGACTGCTTTAGACAAAGCTGGCACTCAGCTAAGGTCAACATGGAAATCTATAGAAGTAGAAAACAGACACCTGCGTTAACCTTCCTCATTAAGCAATGTGGTTTGTGACTTCAGGCATATCTTGACACATATGCTTAGAACTATTTTCTGTGGTATACACGTATTTATGCTACATTTGTTAAGATTTACACATGACAGTATTGTAAATCTGAAATAGTGGCCAAAGTGGCTCAAATATTTTCTTTCTTTGTAGGTACAAGAATTGCACATTTTATTACTGTTTCAAGTTTCCACATTTCTATACTCCAAAACAGCTAGCATGCTGAATTTGGTTTCTAATGGATGATAGTTACCAAAGAGGGTATGACTAAAAAAGATAGACAGATGAGTCCTTTCTGCCTAAATAATGGCATCTCAATTTCAAAAAGCAGCACTTTAGATGCATATATCATAATTGATGTGAGTGGGACATAGAGGCATTTTACTTCCANCTCTGGAAACAGATTAGAAATTGTTCTATGCCTGCTTCTAGACAGTAGTAAGATTTTTCTAGAATATAGGAGGCTTCTGATTAACCCTTTTACTTAAAGGCTAAGACTTCAAGATGTGTTCTGTATAAATAATTCAGTCATGAAATATCCCAATGATAACATTATTCACTCAAATAAATTAATCAGAATAAAATCTGGAATGTCTCCTCTTCCCCTTTAACGAAAATGAAAATGTTCCTGTATTAAGACAATTACAAACCGGGGAGACAATTCCAGTTATCTGCCACTGTGCTGCCCACATGAGTGTGATCAAAATAAGAAATCTGTAAAATCCAGGACAAAGAATATCAAATAGCAATCAGCTCTAACAGCTAAGGCTTCATGGTATGCACCCACCCGCCAAGCAAAAATTTATCTTAGGCATTTCCTGGAAAGTTTGTAAAAATCTCATCGTTAAAAATTTTAAGAAGCCAAAATGCCCTATAAACAAACAAAGGAAGCATTAAGGAGAAAACTCACTGTTTCTTTAGCTGCTTTTTCCTTCGATTTACACAGTCTGGGACAGATGATAGATTCACCTCTCAATTACAGGCATGTCAACTCCAAAAGGAACACAACGGGTCATCAGCACTATCCCTCCCTACAGTCTTTCAACTTTGTAGGAAAAAAATAGGCTCTCTCCTCCAGCTCTGTGACACACACACAAGGCTCCTCCTCAGCCAAAAACCACTCCTTGTCAATTTCTACTTAAAACCACAAGGAAAAACTTCCCTTCAGAATATCCTTAAAGGGAAATTTGACCAGTGTTAGTAGCTGAAGTGTCTGGCTAAGGCCCAAAGTTTAAAATATAGAACATTTATGCAGACAATCACACATGAGAATTTCCACTGACTAAGCTCAATTAAGTCTATAACTGTAAAAAAGTGTTCTCTGAAAGTATGTATTTTCTATTTCCTTAATCAATCCATTTTTGGTTTTGTTTTCCGATGGCTACTCAAATCCTCCTTATGGGTAGGAAACATCTAAAGGGCAGGTCTTTTCTGTTCTGTAGCCTGGGAGATGAGAACTCTCACCTTTGGAGTTCTTTGTAAAGCAGATGAGATGTTGCTTGTTGCCTCTACCTCTTCTTTCTTGGGAAATTTGACAACTTGGAGTGTTGGACTTGAATGAAACAACTCAGGACAGTTGCCTGCTTTCTGCACTTGCAATGTGGATGGACTTCTGCCTGTGTCCCCAGGTGCTGGCACCAATTGTTATGTCATTTGTCATTATATTATGTCACTTGCAATGTGGATGGACTTCTGCCTGTGTCCCCTGGTGCTGGCACCAATTGTTATGTCATTAACCACACTATGTGACTTCATTTAAGTTCAAACTCATCTGGTCTTTTGAAATCTTCAAGCTACGAAGTGTCTAAGAGAAGTCAACTCTATCAGAAGAGAGGTTTGGTCTTGAACTAATCCATGAGAATTCTCAGTGGGTCACATCGACCTATATGACAAATAGTATTTGTTCTTAGAATTTCCATTTGAGACTGCTCCTTCAGTTTAGAACGTGGGATAAGAGAAGAAATACTCTGTCATAACTTGATTTATTTCCTGACCATACTTACATTGTCTTTGTTTTAAGCCATNAAGGCATATGTTAATATTTCCTGACGTCAAACTCACTTGGGTTTGATGAGTGGGGCGTTGTGATGAAACTTATGATTAGCAACAAAATCCAATCAGCAAAAGCCTATCTACCTTTCCTTAGTGATAGAACTGAGTACTTGATAACTAGGAATTTTCTTCCACAAGAAGAGAAGCAGTGTCGGTGATGTCACAGCACCCACGTCCCCACCCTGTTATGATGCCACTGCCCTCTTGGTTTACACCAAACTTTTCAAGAGGATGGTTTACTCTCACAGATTCAACTTCACTGGCCTCCTCACCTTATTGCAATTTGTCTTTTGATTGAACTACTCCACCAGAAAGGACACACACACACAAATCTTTAGGACCATAAAGTCTGCTGACTAGAATCTCCCAGAGCACTGTCACTTTTCACAGGAAGTTCCTCTGGCCAGGCCTATTCTTGAAACCTGCTTCTTTACTTTCACTAAGTTAGACTCTGGTTTCCTCCTTCCCCTTCCCCCTTAGCTCAGTGTTTCTCCACACTACATGGTGTTCCTTACGAGTCACTTTACAATTACATACCACAACCAACAAACCTTTGGTGTCATCTGACATGGCACTACTACATTGCCAGAGTGAACCCTGTGATCTACTGGAATCTTTGTCTGTGACTTGTAGGCATCTCAGTCCTGAAGCTTTTTATCTTCCTCCTATATTTGTTCAGAGCATGGCACTGCCATCCACCTGTCATCTGAGATCTTAGGTTCCCTCACTCACTCTCCACCAGCCTCTATTCTGACAGCTTCTGTTGGCTCTACTCTAGTAAGTGACATCTCTTAGGTCATCACTATCCCCTCACTCCAGACATAATAAAACTACATATATTGCTTTATCAATCATAAACGGTTGCCTCTGCTCAGTGTGGGTTCCCTCTTATCCTTTCTTTATACTATTGCACAGCAATGTTTACTTCAAAATGTCTTATTGAATTATAAAAATGCATGTTGCCTAAATTCTGGAAGAATTAAAAAATACAGAATTTAAAATTACTTTCCAGCATAACCTAAATATTTACCTTTCCTCCCTAGAATTTTGTGTGTATGTATTAACTACATAAGGCAATACAGGTATTTGGATAAATGTTTACATATAGCTTCAGAGTTACACAATATACTTAGTTAGAAAAGATCAACTACATAGTGCATAGCTATAAGGAAGTATTCCCATTTCTAGGTCCACTGATAACAAAAGGCAAATTAAAGAGAAAAGTGTATGTATTAGTCACTTTTATATTGCTGTAATAAAATATCATGGCCAAGGTATCTTATAGAGGGAAGGACTTACAGTTCCAGAGGGATACGAGTGCATCATTATCATGGCAGGCAGGTGTGACAACAGGCAAGCATGGTGACTGAAACGGTGAGCTAAGACCTCACATTGTAAACCCAAGCCAGAAGCAGAGAGCAAACTTGGAATTGCATATAGCTCTTGATAGCTCAAAGCCTGACCTCACTGATGTATTTCCTGTTAAGTCCACACATCCCAAACCTACCCAAAAAGCACTACTAAATAGGAGCTAAGTATTCAAACATTGGAGCTTATGGGGACATTCTCATAAAACCCACTAAAGCAGCCAGGCGGTGGTGGTGCACNCCTTTAATCCCAGCCCTCAGGAGGCAGAGGCAGGTGGATCTCTGTGAGTTCGAGGTCTACAAAGTGAGTTCCTGGACAGCCAGGACTGTTACAGAATATCCTCAATCTCAAAAATCTCAAAAAAAACCACTCCTCTCCCCCCCNAAAAAACCAAAACCAAAAGCAAACTGCTACAGCATACAAATTTATTTTTTACTTGACCTGGAAATTTCAGAAAGTCTCAAAAAGTCAATTTTTTTTTGCCCTTTGTTTGTTGAAGAGTGTATAGTTGTGAATTATGACTGGATGGGGAGGGAACAGTATATTAGGTTAGTAAAACAGAGGACACATAGTAGGAAGCCATGATTATCTTCTAGCCCCCTAGGCTTTTACTTAATATACTGAGACTTTCCAAATCAATAAAATATTATCTGTAAAGTAGCTATGAATAATGGCTGTGAAAATAAGTAGAACAATCTGCATGACCCTTTAAGACTTTAAATTATTATTTACATTTTTCTATTTAAAAATTGTCATTCATTAAAAATAACAACACATTAATAATAGTGATTCAAGATATATGTAGAAAATATATATCCCAGAGGAGTTTTCTATGTGTGTTTTTATCTTATTGCTCATGTAACACTGAGGTAAAGGTTTCATGGACTTTAGTGAAATAAAAAAAGACAAACCTTCTGTCCCACCCTCCATTCATCCAATTTGTCATAAGTAATTTTTGATAGAAAAACAAAACATTTGGGCCTGGGGTTGATGACATTTTGACAAAAGCCATAAATTGGTCCTTGTCTATCTAGCTCATTGCTACACTTCGATCTCATTCATATCTGAGTAAAGCACTTTCCCAAAATGTCCAAGGTAGGCCCACACAGAGTGTCAGCCACTTTTTATTCAGGTTCTAGAGCACTATGGCTTTTTGCACAAAGCACACTGAAATTCTGATGGTACCTGCTCCTAGTCACCTTATCTTCTGAGCGGTCAGAAGTGGGCTTCTGTTGACTATACTCGCCTGCAGNTGGAACCCACCACACAATACAAGTGCGGCATGTTTTCTCATGGCTCTATTATAGTGGCAAGTTAACAGATATGAGAACATGGCATACAATTACTGAAATCTGGCTGAGAAATGATTTATGAACAGCAAACTTTCAAACAATGAAAAACACCAGGAAGCAAGGAAATATTTTTGAGTAATAAAAATATCACTTCCTTTAACAATCAGTAATTCAAAATATAAGCATTATATAGATTGCATTTGCTAAGTACTTTCAGAAGAGCATATAAAATTTAATAGAATAGACAAATTTATTTTAAATAATTTCTTAACCCAGTCCATTAAGAATATATCAGAAATTAATTCTTTACAAAGTCAGCTATATAATTTTATTTATAAAACAATAAACACTTTTTATTTACTAAGGAAAAATAAGAACTTTTGGGNCAAATAAAATAAATGCAAGTAAGATTAACAAAGCTTTACATTTTTCTACTTTAGTTTTGTAAATGAAATTAAAATGAGTTTATCTGATCATCTCTTGTATTTTTATAGGTAGAGTATGATGCAAACACAGATTACTTTGGTGTTTTCTGAAACAATGTTATTAAACAGAATTTGAAATTCTGGGTATTCACTAATTTGGAAGCTGAATAAAAAAATAAAATGATTTTGGACTCACAGAGAATTTATTCCTTTTTCTTCCTTTGCTTATATGAAAATATGCAATAGAAAATGACCCATGTGAAATCTTTTATATTATTGTCTTTTATGTGTATGGGTGTTTTGCCTGCATGTATGACTATGCACCGTGTGTGTGCTTGGTGCCCAGAGGCCAGAGGCATTGGACTTCCTGGGATTGGAGTTACAAAACAGCCATGTGGTGCTGGGAATCAAACCTGGGTCTTCTGGAAGAGCAGCCACTGCTCTTAGCCAATGAGCCGCCTCTCCAGCCCCTAATGTTCTCTATCAAGTTCCATCATAAACTTTAACAAATGCTTAGTTAGTAATTAATTACCTCCATGCAGTATTAACACTCTGTCATTGTGGAAAAGAGGTAGTCTTATTTTGTATTAAACATTTTAAAATATAAAAATTACAATGTCACCTAAGGCATTATATAAAATAGCATTCTTTAAACATTTTATTACATTCAGAATAACTAAACTTTTTGAAAAGTAATAGGACACTGCTTAGAACTTACTTGCTTTGAATTATTGTTCCAAGGAACTATTTTAGTAAACCTTAACTAATAATAGCAAAAACCAAAAATAAAACATTTTATAATTTCTGTTTTTGGAATAAAAGTTCTGCAAGGTTTAATCACACTTACAGGTTCTGTGTTCATTAGAAAGAACAGCCTATCTATCTGTTATACAGGTTTCAACAAAGAACTCAGGGTAGAGCAGCCACTGAAATCAAACAAACAAAACTTAGAAATCTAAATCTAAGTCTAATCAAAGAAACACCCCGGCTCTTTTAGCCACTCCACCCCACAATATGCCTTGCACTGTCTCGCGGTGAACCTCAGNTTTGCCCTCACTGTTTCCTGGGGTTTGCTGTAAGACAGCACAGCACTCACGCTTCTCTAGGGTCTTCGCTTGTCAAACCATCTCTCAGGCCTCTGCAAACATTTATGCAGGAGGCCTTCTGCCTGTCAAAAGCAAGAGCTGGAGCTTAGTAATACAAAATATATTTGAAACTTTCTAGTTTTAAAGCATTCTCTATTAATTTAAAAGTAAAACTGATTCATTTTTATTTCAGACATAACAAAGACATTTTTCCATGAAAAAAATACAGTATTTTAAATATCTGCCAAAATATAGGAATGGCACTTAGAAATTAAATAGCAAACAATTTCTTTCCTAGAGATGAAAAGTATTCTATTTTATTCATTTTAACATCTTGAAAACATTAAAGCATATAATACGTTCTAGAATCAGAACTCCTTGAAGAACTTTTATTACATTAAAAATTATACATAGGATTATGTAAAAAGAAAATGTTTCATGGAGAACTCAACTTGTAAAAATTTCCATAAGATCTGCATCTAATGCAACACCACTGTTTTATTGGAATTGTGTGGGGAGAATTAACAGGGGAGAGTGGGGTGCGCTGAGTGACTAATTTTGTGATCATTCATCTTCAACTTTGGGGAAAATAAATTAAGGGCATTACTCCTCTGTCACAGATGATTTCCTGGACTTCAGAACAAGGTCTTTAATTGATAAAGACAGTTCCTGAAGCTCTTTCCGAGTAGCATTGGTGACATCATGTTGTTCCTTGTCTAATTCATCAGATGACAGATCCTCTCTCTGCCCGCCCTTCTTATTTTGATTGACTAACTGCTTTACAACCAAACCTTGATATTTCACCAGGAGAGCATGCTGGTCCTGTGAAAAGAATAAAGAACCTGTATGAAGCACATCTGATTTTCTGTGACCAGATAAACTAGATTTATTTGAGCAGTACAAACTGAAAGGCCTTATCTTCACGAAACGATGGTCATGTCAGTGAAAAGCTGAGTATGGCAAGGGAGGTCTGTGCTCTGGGAGTGCAGACAGGGTGCAGATGAGGAAAAGGAAAGCCTGNGCAGACCACATCACAGGAAGCTGATTTAGCTAGGCTCTACCATCAAAAACACAAAATCGTAGGAGTCAAAGAAGCCAAACTGCTTTTAGCTAGGGGTTGGCTTCCTTAGATGAATTGGACAAGGCATTTGAAGGGGTCCGTGGAAGCTAAATCAAAAGCAGGGAAACAGAGAAGTTCTCACATTCTTTTCTGAAAACTTAACTTCTAAAATTAGAGGACTTTTTACCATGGATCTTACAGAATGCTAAAAGATTCTTGAACTATACTCAATTAAAAAAAGAAAAAAAATATCAACCCCAACTCACTGTCTCCATTCCTGGATGCAAACAGATATTAGTGGCTTCTCTCTCACTCTCTGTCTGGCTGAGTGTTGACAACGATTCACATCCAAAATACTCCAAGTTTAAAAGTTTGAAAAATTTCCAATGCATTAAAATGTAATACCTCTGGGATTTTGTTCTGAAGGAAAGCAATGATCTGTGGGACACATCTTCCAGGTGCATGGAGCATGCTGTGGGTTGAGAACTGAAATAACAGGACTGATGTGAGGTGCAAAACAAGAGCGGGGTCTTCTGTGACCTTCAGCTGTTCAGCCAGTGCCTGCCGATGCTGGAAGAGTATCTGTCTGCAAACCAACATCGCAGACATACATAATTAACAAGGATTACAGTTTANGTATTTTCCCTTTAGCACTAATTTTTCACCTTCTCTAGTTTAATGATGTGGTTCCACAGCACTTTAAGGAATTCTTTAAATATGGGCAACATACTACTTTAACTTTAGTTGGCGCAGGTAGATAAACATGCAAAGAAGTTACAAAGCTATGTAACAAGGAAACTCAAAGTATACTTCCTTAGGTTGCTGGGATCAAACAAGCTATAATGACTTAAGTTAAGGTGTCAGGTAAAGAGGGTATCAAATCTAATATAACGTCCCAGGATAAATCATTCGTGGGATTAGGGAAGTGAGTAGACTCAATGAAACGCTCAGACAGTCCCACTCAGATGTCAGCTATGAGCTGCTAATCTGTAGGAATAGCAACAACAGAATCAACATTACCTTTCCCTTTTTTTGTCTCCCTTTTTCACCATAATGTCACAAGCTTCTGTTGCAGAGTCCAGACAAGAAAGGAAGTCTTCTATGCTCTGAAGACATTTAATTACATAATTTATTTTATAGACATTTAATACTAATTCACAATTTTACACCCCAAACAAAAATTTTTAACAGGGCATTTGGCAAACAGAAATTGTGATTTAGGACTAAAAATGTTAAGTGCTCCATCTTTCTCTCCCCTTTACCTCCCCCAGAGGTACCTGCATACAGAGTACTAGTTTTAGATTCAGTTTACAATGATTCTGATTGGAATAATGTACACACGGTGCTGTATCCACAGAGTTCTAACTGGAGTCACCAGTTAGCACTGACTTACTTTTTCATTCAGCGAGTTGTGGAGTTTGGTGAGAGCTACTTTGGTTTCTTCCGTCAATTTACTTAAAATTTTTCTTCTTATCTGTAAGGGAAAAATTCTTTTGGCATTGTGCTTTTGATATATGCTTGATATAAGATCAAAGAGACAAATAACACCCCCATATATT